>WSTW01000274.1:0-25568 GCA_019632305.1 Tulasnella sp. 403 | reverse complement strand
GCGGAGCAGAGGGCAGGGGATGAGTAAGGTGCGGAGCGCCCCTCAGTGGAGAAGAGGGCAGCGGAGCGCGCCAGTGGAGTTCCAAGTGGGTCAGAGGAGCTAGTCGTCATGGAAGTTGGGACAGCGCCGGGCGTGGTGTCGTGATGCAATGCTGAGCGGGGTTTGAACAGTAGTCCTTGTGCGTCACTGCGAACCTTGGTGGTCAGCTTACGTGTTGGTGTAGAGAGTTGGACGGCGTCAGCGTAACTGAGTGTGGGTAAAGCGCCTTCAGCGCCGGGCTGTGAGAGACTGGGCAGGTCATGGGTGTATACTGTGGGCGGCGAGGTAGAGAATCGAACACGGGGACCTGAGGCGTGAGAGCGTAGATGCTGCGTTGTGTTAGACTGCGAGGACGAGGGATCAAGTCGCAGAGGAGCCGTGGGAGAGTCGACTAGGGCGTCTAGGAGGGTGCTGGGCACTTTGGAGGATGCAGTAGATGGGCGCAAAGGGTCGAGAGAGTGGTAGAATGTGTCTGTGAGCGTGGCGTCGGCCTTGGCTTTGCCTTTGCCTTTATCCTTTGAGCGTAGTCGTGACAACGCGATGCTGGTGTGAATCACATGAGGCGGCCGACATGCGAAATAGGCAGTAGGTTAAAAGATGGATCCTGCTGTGGTCAAGCCATGGGCCAATATTTTCTTATTATTTTAACTAAATTTTTTTGTATGTACATGTCTTGCCAAGGTGCTGCAACAGGAAGGGTGTCATGCCAGCAATGACATCCATCGGCGAATCTTACAATACCTCTGATCCTAGATTTGACGCTCCAATATGCTATCGAGGTCCACCAAATGGGGTTTCCCAGGGGGTTTCTACTAATGGGGGGTTTCCAAATAGAATTATCCTCCAAGCTAGGTCATCTTCATTGATCTGGACCTTAGCCCATTGCTCAAAGGTGGGTGGGAGCAGTTGTAGGACATTGGAATTGGATGGTTGGGGTTCAGTTTGGGTAGCAAGATAAGCAGCAACACAACGTGCAAGTGAGGTGGTGTTGAGGTGGAGAATGATGGTTTTGTGTGGCCCAACCAGCATATGGTCTGGGTAAGAGCCATCAGTAAAGTGTGAGATTGGATGTGAGTTGTGCATAAGGCTGTGATGCAGAAGGAGGTCTTGTAGATCATACCAGTTATGAATTGAGGCGAGTGTGGCTAGTTTGAGGATGTGACGGTTAAGGCTGGCATGCAGGTGCTTTGGGGAGCTAACTGAGCAAAGGAGTACACTGCAATATCTCTCCATCACCCAACACCAGTAGGCCCATAGGGGGCCCGACCTCTCGATGTAGTCAACAAGGTGGAGCCACATGTGGACCATCATAAGGCATGTTGCAAGTCATTCTGTGTTATACTGGTAAAATATCCTGTTGATTCAATTGAAAGAGCATGTAAGGTCAGTAACACGAGCAGAAGTAGAGTTGAAGGGTACTCACTCTTCATACTCCTCATACCATGCAACAATATCCTCTCATAGCTTCCTACAGTCTGAAGCAGTTGATGTGAAGGCAAGGAGATGCTCAACAATCAAGATGAGTTGCATGAAGTGTTTGTAATACTTCTGATTGTCAAACATGTTGGCAAGAAGAACTGGGGCATAGAGTGTGCTCCAGATGAGGTACCCCTGCCATCATGAACATTCGATTGTTAGTAATATTGGGTATACAACAGCTAAAGGTTGATGGTATGGTTTCATTTGCTGTGAGTGTCACAGCGCCAATTGCTTCCCATTTCTTAGGGGGAATGATATAGGATTCCGTACTGGTGTTGAGCTGTTTGAAGTTGTTGGAAAAGTAGTTGACATAGTTTTTGAATGTATTTTCAAGAAGATGCATAAAATCGAAGGGAAAAGAGTTGGGAAAATGTATGCCGGGGATATGTGCTGTGACAGGGATCCTGTTGATACCATACAAGTGGGCAAGGCGCTGGTTCTCATCTTGTGTAGGTGCCATGACAACAAGATGAGCCTGTTGAAGGAATTCTTTGTGTTCATGCCATGGAAGCTTGCAAGAGTTGAGATTGAGCAGTGGAAATGAGGGAGGTCAGCAGATTGGGTGGTAATAAACTGGGTTTTGTGATTGGGGTATTCGGATACCTTCCATCCCACAGGTGACTTTGCAAGTGATAATTGCATTATGGTTCTTTGTCCTGGTAAAAGCCATGGTGGAGGCAGGCATGTCTCCACTTCCGTATGCTGTGACTGCACACAGGATGAACATTTCATCATCCTCCACATTGTAACTTGAGACTCCCTGTATCAATTTGACCATCTCCTCCGTGACGATGACCATATAACTATCGAAGTCCTTGGGCTTGTGTGGGCTGGAGATAAGGCCTGCAAAAATGCTGTTCTGCCATTTGTAGTGTTCTGTTGGGGGGAGGTTGGCATTGATGAAGAGGAGGGGCCAGGCCGTGTATTTGCCACAGCAAAAAACTTGAAATCCATTGGTCATGCATATGAGAAGGATGTCATGTGGGTCAGCAAAGAACTTGGCAGGCATGATGTGACTGTTAATGATAATGGGCCATTTGCAAAGGGTATGATAGAGAATGGAGTCATACAGGTCACTAATGTGGTGATGAGGGTCATGTAGATGGTTATCTTGATTCTCGTCTTGATAGTGCATCTTGGCAGTCCTTGCTCCTGCATAGAGGGCCTGAAGCTGTGATATAGGGGTAATGAATGTCTGATTTTGTCAATCCTGCTGTCCCATCTCCATGTCCACCATGTCCATCATTCCCCACACCTGTACCATTTCCTGTGTCTCATCTCCCTGTCTGTACCAATGTTGACCATCCCCATGTACATGTCTGACTGATCTGTTGATCTGTTGTCTGACTGTCTTGCTGTTGGATCCTCATTGCTGTACCTGAACACATACTTATAGTGCATGTCCACACACTCCTTACTATTACATTCTATCTGTGATCCATGATCACTCTTGCTCTCTTTATTGTATGTTCTACTATTCATCATATATGTTAACTGCATTCTCACCATTTGTTCCTATACTGGCAATCATAGAATTCTGGACTACCAACATACATGTAAGCACAAAGTATGGTTATGGGCCCAGGCATGATGCTCTTGTTAACACATCTACCCAACTGGGACCCTGATTCCCAACTTCACTTGCCCATCTGTCCCCACCACACATTGTGCTTTTTGCATTATCTTATCAGCTGCATGATCCACACTGCACCAGCCTGTCTTGAATGCCTGCTTGCCCATCTGATCCTCTGCACTCTCTGTTGCCAAGTGCTTCTTCATTGTCTGATCTTGTCCTTTGCCAATCTACTTGATGACTGGGAACAACAATAAGTGTATCACCATCAGCACTGACTTTACAAAGCTGCATGGTAAAAATTACCCTCTTTGGGTTGCCAACTGCATGCAAGTGCTCAAAGAGTGCAAGCTATAGGACATTGTGTCCAGCATTGAGGAGTTTGATGATTCAACTCTGTCATGAATGGGCTAAGAGCCTTGGACACAGGTGCTAGGGCTGTGGCATGGGATAGTAGATGTTTGAGGGGGTACTTGGTGTGATGGTGATAGAGATGTAGGTGAGGGGATGAAGGATGCTCAAAGGGGCCTAGTAAAGACATCAATGGCAAGGAGAGGGAGTATGAGTTAGATGGTGGAGTGAAGGGACTGAGGATCTTGAGTATACGTGGTGCAGTAAGGGCATGGGAATGTAGAGTTAGGTTGAGGACTTGGTTGGGTCAGCATGTAAACTTGGTGCAGACTTAGAAGGAGGAGTGATGATAGAGTGATGATGAGAGGTGGAGCTTGGGTTTGGGTTTTGAGTGTAAGAGGTCAAGGTCACAAATGTGTATATGAGTGGAGAAACAGAGGTACCCTCTAGTGGAGGTACAGGGAGGTATGAGGTGACAAGGAGTTGAGAGAGATGATGACATGAGGATCAGATGGAGTCCAAGTGGGGTCAAGGGAGGATAGTGACAATGACAATAGAGACAGCGAGGGTAGAGAGAACAAGAGACAGCAAGCAACAAGAGGGAAGCAGAGGGATAGAGGAGAGGGCAGCAGAGCATGCCAGTGGAGTACTGAGTGGGTCTGAGGAGCTTGTTGTTATGGAAGTGGGGACAGCACCGGGTGTAGTGTTATGATGCAATGCTGAGCTGAGTTTGAATAGTGGTCTTTGTACATCACTGTGAACCATGGTGGCCAGCTTATATAGTGGTGTAGCGAGTTGTACAGCATCAGTGTAACTGAGTGTGGGTAGAGCACCTTCAGTGCTGGGCTGGGGGTGACTGGGCAGGTTGTAGGTGTGTACCATGGGTGGCAAGGTAGAGAATCAAATACAGGGACTTGGGGCATGAGAGCATAGATACAGTGTTGTGTTAGACTGTAAGGATGAGGGATCAAGTCATGGAGGAGCCATAGGAGATTTGACTAGGGTGTCTAGGAGAGTGCTGGGTGCTTTAGGAGATGCAGTAGGTAGGCTCAAAGGGTTGAGAAAGTTGTAAAGTGGGTTCAAGAGTGTGGTGTCAGCCTTGCCTTTGCCTTTGTCTTTGTCCTTTGAGTGTAGTTGTGACAGACTCTGGCCAGGGCTGCTGTATGGTGTAAGCATGACAGAGTTGCCTGCTCACAGATTATGTTTACTTGTGAGGAGAAACTCACCATCTATCTAACCGGCAAGGAGTCGGCCAAGGATTGCTGGGAGACCCTAGAATCCATTTTCACTAAGAAAACAGCTACCTTGATTGCCCTTGCACAGTCAAATCTGTTCTCCATGCATATGGCCAAGAAAGACAATCTCAAGAAGTACCTCAATGACTTTATGGCTGCCACCCTTGAGCTTTGATCTGTTGCTCCTAACACTGATGAATCGACCCTGACAGTAACCCTGCTTAACTCTCTACCCTCTTCTTATAACACATTTTGTCTTAGCATCCACACACAGCTGACCATCCCCAAGCTGACCTGGGTGCACTCTCAACTCATCCTTGAGGGTAAAACCCAGCAGACTCACAGAGTTGTTACACTTAACCAAGTGTTCTTTGGCCAGGGGAGCAGTAAGAAGGTGCCCATGTGTTAGGACTGCAACAAACCTGGCCATCAATGCAGCAACCCTAGATGCCAAAATAGAAGAAACAAAGGCAACTCCAGGTCTTTCCATTACAGTGGTTATGGGTGAGGTCATTTTGGATGTGGAAGCAGATGTGGTTGAGGAGGTTGAGGAGGCAGGTATGCTGGTCATGGTCATGGTGGCAGAAAGTTGGGCACTTACATGGCCAATGCTGGAAGTAGATGTTCTGTTGTCCTGCTTTTCATTGCAGAAGCCTGTAGTGCTGAGGGAACCTGAAACTCTTTCATCCTCAACTCAGGGGCTACACATCACATGGCATTTCAGAAGGAACTCTTCAGGGATTTAAGAAGCCTCAATACCCCTCATGGGATTAGGCTTGCTGATGGAAACATTATTCAAGCTACAGGGATTGGTTTGATTCCAGTCTCTTTCTTGTTAATAGTATGGCATCTCCCAGAATCCTGATAGATGCCCTGTATGTCCCTGAGATTTCAAGGAATCTCATCTCTGTCTGTGTGATGATTGACTGGGGTTTTCACCTTTGGTTCTCAAAGACTGGTGCTGACATCTTCAAGGGACATATGATCCTGGCACACACTAGCATCTCAAAGGATTTGTATGAAGTTGATATCAATGCAAACACAAGCTCTGCCTTTGCCACTACTGCAGTGGACAACCTACTCTGGCATCACTGCTTTGCCCATGTTAGTGATGAAATGCTCAAGGCAATTATCCGAGTTGGTTCCTGCTAAGGCATCTCCCTCATGTCAATTAAAGATGCCCTTGGATGCTCCACCTGTCCTCTAGGGAAGATGAAGCACACGTCTTTCCCTAAGGAAGGTTCTCATTCCACAACACCCTTCAAGCTTGTTGTGACAGATGTTTGTGGTCCGATGTCCAAGTCTGCCCTTGATGGAGGTGAATATCTTAATCTGTGGATGGATGCAGCAACAAATTGGATAGTTCTGTTCTTTCCAGGAACTAAGTTCACTGATGAGACCCTAGAGAATTTTAGAGTTTACAAGGCACACATTGAGAACTGGTCTGGAAAGAAGATCAAGTCTATTCACTCTGATAATAGACATGAATTTGTAAATGAGAAAATGCAGAACTTCCTTTTCACTGCCAGCATTACCCATAAAACCTCTGCTCCCCATTCACCCCAGCAAAATGGAATTGTGGAACAAGCCAACAGCTATGTCCTTGATTGCACACATTGCATGATGACAGAATCCAGTCTTCTGATTAAGTTCTGGGGAGAAGCATATCAGTATGTTGTCTTCACTCTAAACTGTACCCCTTGACAGCATCATGCCTGGAAGACTCTATATGAGCTTGTCACTGGTCAAGTTCCCAATGTTGAGAATTTTTGGGTTTTCAGGTCTCCATGCTACTACAAAGTTGTCGATGGAATGAACAAGAAACTCAATGCTCACACTCACTATGGCATCTTCATAGGGTACTGGGATGACTCGAAGGCCTTCTGCATCTACTGCCCTGACAATGAGAAGATCATCAAATCTCATGATGTTGACTTCTTTGAATCTCCCACTCCTTCTATCTCCAACAAATGGCCCTTTAAGAAGAACAATACCCCACCAAGCACAGAGGAGCCTTCCAAGCCCCTTACTAACAAACTCACTCCTTCTGCACCCATGACATGTGTCTCCAGCCGCTCAACCAAGTCGACTTGGAAAATCCGTGAAGGTACTTCATCTCAGGACCTCAAACTTGCACTAAGCACCCAAGTGATCCCAACACCAAACAGCTACACCAATGCTGTCAACTCACACTGGAAGACTCAATGGCAAGTTGCTATGGATGATGAGCTTGAGTCTATTGTGGAAAAAGGAACATGGATGCCTGGCATTCCTCCTCCCAACACGAACATCATTGGATTGTGATGGGTCTATACTGTGAAGATAGATGGATCTGGTAATATTGACTGCTTCAAAGCCTGTCTTGTTGCCAAAGGATATGACCAGAAATACAGCATTGACCACTTCAAGACTTTTTCCCCTGTCACTAAGGCCACTTCTATTCATCCCATTACTGCCCTTGCTTCAACATTTAACCTCCCTATCCACTCCTTAGACATTAAAACTGCATTCCTTAATGGTGATCTCTTGGAGGAGATTTGGATAGAAGCACCCAAAGGGGTAGAGATCCCCAACAGACATTCTCTACTCCTCAAGCGAGTACTCTATAGACTAAAGCAGGTAGGACAGCAATAGTACATCAAGATCCACAACTTCCTGACCCACTCCAGCTTCACCTGCTGCACTTCTGATGAATGTGTCTACCTCTGATGTGATAACCCTTCCCTCCTTATCATTCTTCTCCATGTTGATGACTTCATGATCACTGGAAGTTTGCTTGACCACATCACAGCATTCAAATGTGATCTCAAGTCCACATTTGCATTGAAGGATGAAGGAGAAATCACCAAGTATGTGGGGGTAATCTTCAAGTGTAGCAACAATGGTTTACTATCAATTAGTCAGGAGCAGGCCACTCAAGAACTCATGGCTAAGTATGAGTTCACAACCCTCTGATCTGCTGCTACACCCCTTCCTCTTGGACAGAAACTCACAAAGGCAACATCACTAATGGATCTGGAGGAGAAGAAGAGAATGGCTGAGTTTCTGTACTGACAACTCCTTGGCTCAATGATGTATATCATGGTGATGTCATGGCCTGACATTTCATTTGCCATCTCCTACCTCTTGCAATTTTCATCAAACCCTTCTAACAAACACTGGAGAGCCCTTCTCCATGTCACCAGGTACCTGAACAGCACAACCAACCTCATTCTCCATTTCTCTCACACCTCTGCATCTGTCAAGCTTATTGGCTACTGCAGCTCTGATTAGGCTTTAGATATTGACAACCACCACTCCTTCTCCAGTTACACCTTCCTTCTCAATAATTCCCCCATCTCTTGGAACACCCATAAGCAACCCACTGTAGTGTTCTCCTCAATGGAAGCCAAGTATATGGCAATGACACATGCTGCATATGAAGCCATGTGGCTCAGATGTGCACTAATTGAACTTGGTTTTGACATACCTTCCCCAATGCCAATTTACTATGACAATCAGAGTGCAATCACCCTCTTGAAGAATCCAGAGTTTCATGCAAGAATAAAACATATTGATACACAATTCCATTTTATTCACAATCTTGTTAATTCTGACAAAATTTCTTTCATTTATGTTTCTACTATACACAACCTCACTGATGCGATGACCAAAGCACTTTCACACAACAAGCACAAAGGCTTTGCTAGAAAGATGGGTCTTGGATTGTGTGGGGGGGTCTGATTTCATCAATCCTGCTGTTCCATCTCCATGTCTGCCATGTCCATCATTCCCCACACCTGTACTGTTTCCTGTGTCTCATCTCCCTGTCTGTACCGATGTTGACCATCCCTATGTACACGTCCAACTGATCCATTGATTGGTCATCTGACTGTCTTGCCATTAGATCCTGATTGCTGTACCCAAACGCGTACTTATAGTACATGTCTGCATGCTCCTTACTATTACATTCTATCTGTGATCTGTGATCACTCTTGCTCTCTTTATTGTGTGTTCTACTATCCATCATATGTGTTGACTGTGTTCTTGCCATTCATTCCTGTACTGGCAATTATAGAATTCCAAACTACCAACATACACATAAGCACCATACTTTGATAATAAAGAACCACTGGTTCTGCAGTTCCTTACTATTGACTTCAAAGCAAGGGGAATCACAGAATGGGCAGGATATTGCAGTTTCAAACTGGCCAGAGAAGCTGCAACAGGAGTTCTTGCAGCAGTTGGTGGATATGACATTGAGGTCAGAAAGTTGCTGAATATTCCATTTCAGATCCTTTAGTATAGGATCACTGAATTCAGGAAAATTATATTGGAGTTTGGAGTAGGTGTTTGTCCCTTGGTTAACCTCAAGGTGGTACTTAAATAGGTGACACATCAACCATTCAGGAGAATTGATGCTGATGCCTTGCTCATGTTCTAAGGTTTTAGAGACATCAGATAAAATAATGAAATAAAACAGAAGATCATGGACTTACTTAAATAAGCCACTGCAAGCTGTTGGTTGACACCAACATGTGGAGGTGGTGGGAGATGGGAAGAGAATGTTTGTTCTCATAAAAGCCCTATCCATGCTTGGCCATCATCCAAAGCTCCATCTTCATCACTATGGTCATCAGAATCAGCTTGATAGGGTGGAGATCTTGGATGAGCAGCTCCAGATGCAGAACAGATAGATACATGATCACCACTGTCATCTCCAACAATGGTCCACAATTGTAGGATATCTCCAGGCAGAGTATTAGAAGAGACAAGAGAAGGTGGTAGAGCAGGAAGATTAGATGGTTGGTCAATGTTCATTGGACTGGAGTCTTCAGTGCTGCCTGTCAGTCCAATTTCAAACCTGCCAGATTCATCCTAGTTATTGTCACTTGGGAGAGAGTTTGGTGGGATAGTAGGAGGGTTACCTTGTAGTGTTGCATTACCTGGGTTAACATTGTTGGGGTTCAAATGTGAGCTGGGAGCAGAGGGTCTTGTGATGGTCAAAGGTAGAATTTGGTGATGTTGAACAGGGTCCAGTGGTCAAGGATAGAACAAAGGGATGGCAATATGAGTGTAGAGGACTGACTTGTGGCCCTTTTCACTAAGGTGTCACCTGACAGTTGAGCGAGACCTCATCTCACCACAATAGAGACATTTGACCAGAACAGGTAGTTGCTTGGGGGGCCAAATCTGAAGGATTTGGCACTGGCACCTGAATCATAAATGAAATTGTAAGTAATGACAATGCAGAATGCAAGTGTGCTGAAGATGAGGAGAATAAATAAATGAATCAAGGGGAGGTGGGTTAACATTGGCAGCAGTTCTGATGGAAGAATCAGGTCAGATGGTAGGGTGATTCAAATGCATTTGCTGGCTCTTGTAGCCCAAGTGTACTGCTGTTAATGACATAAATACACTCATGTATAGTAAGATCAAAGGCATTTAATTTGTAATTGTCTGCTATTAGTGTCTCCTTATGAAACAAGACAAATATCTGATCTAAGATTGCCAGGCCCCTGGCAGTGTGTCCAGGTTCATTGACTGTCCAGTATGCAAGTCTTCATTGTGATCAGAAGAGGAGAGCATAGTTTTGTCATCACTACTGAAGAAAGGGTGAAGGTGGGCATTCATATGGCTGCTAACATTTGAATTATTCATAAGGCCCAACCAGTCCCACCTGACCCTCACACACTATATATACAAACAAAAAGGCTGAAGGCCCTCAATAGGATGGCCTTAAGGAGAGGGAAAGCATGTTAAGACTGAGAGTTTGAATATTTACTAAATAAAAGCACTTTTATTATGACAAAGACTTGGTACAAGTAGTGCAATAAGTCTAGATGTAGCACACTAAGTCATCTCATGTAGTAGATCTCATCTAGGACCCTCCTCTGGTCATTGACAAGGGTTCTGGCTTCTTCTTCTCCTCTCTGCATTGCTGAAAGACCTCTTATTGCTACTGCTAATGATGCCAGCAATGACTCCTCACATCTCAATACCCACCCTCCAGTTTTTGATTTGGTCTTTGACACTTGGCTCACCACCACACACTTGACTCACTCAGCCACTCATATCACCTTCCACAATACACTTGAGATTACACTATGAAATGCTACAAAGTAGGGGTCATGTGGTTTAACATCTCACAATTGGACTCTCCCCTCTGTCACAACTATACTCAAAGGACAAAGGCAAAGGCAAAGCCAAGGCCAAGGCCATGCTCATAGACCCACTCTATGACTCTCTTGACCCTTTGCACCCAGCACTCCTCTAAACACCCTAGTCAACTCTTCTACAGCTCCTCCACAACTTGATCTCTTGTCCTTGCAGTCTAACACAATGCTGCATCTACACTCTCATGCCCCAGGTAGGGCCTGTATTTGATTCTCTACCTCACTGCCCATAGTACACACCTATGACCTGTCCAGTCTCTCCCAGCCTGGTGCTGAAGGCGCTCTACCCACACTCAGTTATACTGATGCTGTACAACTCTTCATGCCACTATATAAGCCAGCCACTAAGGTTCACAGTGACACACAAGGGCTACTCTTCAAGCTCAGCTCAGCATTGCATCATGACCACACACCCAGCACTGCCTCCACTTGAATGATGACTAGCTCTTCTGACCCACTTGGTGTTCCACTGGAGCACTCTGCCACCCTCTCCTCTACTGAGGGGCACTCCACACCTTACTCATCCCCTGCCCTTTGCTCTGCCTCTGCTCCCCAACCAGGCATGACATCCTGATGACACTCAATGATATCATCTCACTCTACCATCTCTACAATGTAGTATAAGTATTGCACTCATAGTGCTGTTGTACCCCATCTAGCAATCTTGTCCTCTCCACTTCTCTCTACCTCTCTCATCTCCCTTATTCTATTGCCTTCTTGCCTCTACTCTGTCCTCACTGTCTCTCTTGTCTCTGTCTCTATCCTTTCTTAACCCTACTTGGACTCCATCTGATTCTTGTGTTGTTGATACTCTCTTCAGACTCCTCTGTCGTCTTGCACCTCCTTGTACTACTACTAGAGGGTACCTCTGTCTCTCCACTTATATATACAACTTGTGACTTCTCTCTTGCAACTATGTCTCAACTACAAGTCCTTACTTGACATTGCTACCTTGATGTTGCCCAAGCTTACTTGCTGACCCAATCAAGTTCACAACCCAACTCTACCTTCCTACACCCTCACTGTACTATGAATATTCAAGATTCCCAGCTTCCCCACTTTGTCATCTAGCTTGATCTTCCTCTCTTCGCCATTGCCATCTACTCTAGGCCCCTCTAGACATCTTTCATCCCTTCATCTACATCCCTCTCACTGTCACACCAAAAACCCCCTTGAGCATCTACTGTCCCATGCTGCAGTCCCAGTGCCCGTGTCCGAGGCTTTTAGCCCATTTGTGACACCTTCTCTCGCTCTCTCCCCTGGCACACCTCTCTGCTTTTCGCTTGCTGTGTCCGCTTTTGTGCTTTTTGCTTGTGCTCATTCTACATAAATTCTCGCTTATTTCGCTTAGTTTCTTAGTATATAGCTGAGGCAAACAAGGGGAGAGTTTCCTCATCTCTGAGACTCCCTCTTGCCTCTTTGTCCCCAGGTAATGTCTTCTGTTCCTCTCTTTTTACTGTCAATATTCATCTTTGAGACTCCTTCTTGCCCCTTTGTCTTCAGGGTATCACTATCTCTAGATTTGCTACGTTTAATAGTGCAAGGCCAGAGCTGCCAAAACCGCCCCTTCATCTTCCTTCTCTGTTCCCACTACCAGCGTCAAAAAGGCAGCTGCAGAGGACTCCTCCTGCAGTAGCGACGAAGCTATCCTCATGGCAAGTCCGGCAACCTCCTATTTATCCCCTGGCAGCACTGACTATAACTGGAATATAGATATAGATGCTGTGAGCACCATGACCCCTCATCACCACTGGATTTGGAATATGGAGCCCTACAATATTGCTGTGCGCTTAGCAAACAACTATGTTGTCTATATCACTGGCAGAGGGGATGTCCTATTCCAACCGGTTATTGGAGGTGTTCCTGCTGAGTCTGTTCTATTTTGTCATATGTTGTATGCGCTCTAGCTCCAATATAACTTGTTTGCTGTCCTCCCAGTTACTTGTCGCTACGGCCTGGGCGTCCTGATTATAAAGGATCATGTCTCCTTTAAGCAGGAAGACGAAATCATCATGACTGCATCCTACAGAAAGAAAGCCACCTTCTTGGATGGCTAGTCATCCCCAATTGTGGATTTACCTTCGCCTCTATCTCCAGCACCATCTCTCTGTCCCTGCTCTCACTCTGTTCCTCCTCTATCGTTGCCTTTGCCATATTGGCCCTGATCGGCTCAAGAAGCTGCTGAGGCTTAGTCTTGTCACTGGCATCAATTTCCCTCTAAATGCGCTCTAGGACGACTTCCTTCCTTGAACTTGTGAGCTACATCTTGCAGGTAAGCAGTTGACCCCTTTCCTCATTCTACCTCTTCCACCTCCTATCCTCTCGAAACTATTGTCTCCAACCTCCATGGACCACTTCCTCCCACCAATAAAGGCTATCGCTACTAGCTCACCATCATCAATGTCCATACTCGCTACTGCTCAGTTTATGCTCTCTGATACAAGAAAGAGGCATCTTCCTGCTTTAAAGCGTTTCAAGCGTTGGTGGAGCACTAAACTGGGCTTAAGATTTACTAGTTCAGAGACGAGAAGAGTGGGGAGTATATTGAAAAGAAATTGGATGCCTACTTCTAGGAGCAGGAGATCATCCATGGGCACACCACTGTCAAAACTCCCCAGTAGAACAGCATTGCAGAGCACAAGAATCGGACTCTGGAGGAGTCTATCACATCTATGCTTGCTGTCTGACTCCAGGTGCTTACCCTGGCTGTTTGGATCTCCAATACCATATTGTGCCCAGGTGCTCTGCATACACTGTATGGACGCCTGTGGGGTAATGCAACACCTCTATGTTCTCTTAGGCATAATAGAGGCACAGTCTCTTTCGCTCTGCCTTGCATTTATTATGTGTTTTCTTCCTTCTGGCTTTGTTTATTCATTTGTGGGGCTGGTTTTCGGCCATTCGTTCCGCTTCTCGGGTATTAGTGCTCTTGCACGTCCCGCTTCTGATGTCCTCTTCTGTGTCGCTTCTATTAGTGTTTTCTCGCTTGTTTCTCGCTTATTGTGATCCGGACTAATTGTATATAGCTGGGGATGAATGAGGGGTGTGTCCTCATTATTGAGACTCCCCCTCGTCTATTCGTTCCTAGACTGTCCACGTCTCTAAATTCGCTGCATTCAACATGCCACTCCTGCCGCCGCTCTGGCTGAAATGATGCCGTTTAAGACCTTCTTTGGCTCTAAACTGGATTTGAGTATGCTACGCATCTTTGGGTGTCATGCGTACGTCCATGTACAGAAGAAGTATCTGTTAAATGCAGCGAATCTAGAGACGGTGACACCCTGGGAACGAAGAGGCAAGGGGGAGTTCAGAGATGAGGAGACTCTCCCCTCGTTCGCCCCAGCTATATACTAAGAAACTAAGCGAAATAAGCGAGAATACATGTGGAATGAGTATAAGCGAGCACATGGAGGCGAGCAGAAGCGAAAAGCACAAAAGCGGACACAGCAAGCGAAAAGCAGATCTAACTAAGTGAGAAACACATGTAATAAGCAAGATATCAGTCTCAGAAGCACAGAAACAAGGCAAAAGCAGGTAAAACGAACACAGAGTGAAAGTGGCCATGCCTCTATGTCCAAAGAGACATAGAAGACGTTGCATTGCGCATAGGCGCCTATTAGATGCCTATACGCGTCTAAGTGCAATAGCATAGGACACAGGAGAGATGATTTCCGACACCTGAGACACCAGATTAGCATCATCAGCATCATCCTCATCACGCCTTCAGGAGTTGGATAATGATACTCATCTGCATCCTCTCCTTCATTCTCAATAACATTGTCCTCGTAATGAGGCTGCCTGGAGCCATCCACCTTTCATCCCTCCTTAAGAGCCTGCCAGTTGCATATGGGATAGTAAGAGAGACTAGGAAGAGGGGGATTGGGTTCAGCAGACTAGGAATCCCACAGAAGCTCTTGTAGCTCGTATTGGCCTTTTCCCTTTCTGCTCTAGGACTGTGATCCTTTGGGGGAAAGGGATGGAGGATTTAAATGATGAATGAGTGGAAGAAGAGAGGGATTCCTGCTTGATCAACTCAGCTTTGCTATTGGGAGTCGCATCAGAAGGGGTAGAGTTGCTAGAGGAAGAGAATGAGTCGGAAGTGTTGGTGTTCATCTCAGGAGGAGACTGGTACTTGTCAGAATCATGAAGAGAGTGATTGGGAGGTATATGTAACGAATTGGAGGAAGAAGGAGAGGAAGAGGAGGATGAGCTAGAGGGTGAAGGCAGTCTAGGAGGCACCTGTGCAGACGGATTAGTACTTACTAAAGACAATACCATAAGAGATAATAACCGGCCCGTCTCTGAGTTAAAGCATTTGAAGCCCTTGTACCTATCTTTAATCAAAACTGAGGTAAATGTAGTGGGTATGCCATTTACCCTCTTCTCGATACTGTTGTGCTTGGGCGTGTATGGGCGCCTGATGAGCACCTATGCGCAATGCAACGTCTTCTATGTCTCCTTGGACATGGAGGCATGGTCACTTTTATTCTGTGTTCGTTTTACCTGCTTTTGCCTTGTTTCTATGCTTTTAAGACTGGTTTCTTGCTTATTGCATGTATTTCTTGCTTAGCCAGATCTGCTTTTCGCTTGTGCTCGCTTGTACTCATTCCATATGTATTCTCGCTTATTTCGCTTAGTTTCTTAGTATATAACTGGGGCGAACGAGAGGAGAGTCTCCTTATCTCTGAGACTTCCCCTTACCTCTTCGTCTCCAGGGTGTTACCGTCTCTAGATTTGCTACATTTAACATATGCATTCCAGGCCGTTCTAGACGCTTCTACTGAGCCACGCTCGCTCCATGAGGCCATAACGCTCCTAGACAAGCGCCAGTAGCTCCAGGCCGCCCAGAACGAAATGTGTGCCCACTGGGAGAATGGCACTTGAGAGGTTATCAGCTGCCTCCAGATTGGAAGGCAATTGGCTTTTGTTAGGTCTTCAAGATCAAATGCGACCAAGATGGTGCTGTTGAGCACTATAAGGCTCACCTCGTCACCTAGGGTATTGAATGCAGCGAATCCGGAAACATGGATAGTCTGGGGATGAATAGACGAGGGGGAGTCTCAACAATGAGGACACACCCCTCATTTGTCCTCAGCTATATACAATTGGTCCGGATCACAATAAGCGAAAACAAGCGAGAAACCACTGATAGAAGCAACATAGAAGCGAACATCAAAAGTAGGACATGCAGAAATACTCTTAGCCGAGAAGCGGAACGAATGGCTGAAAAGCAGCCCCAGAAATGAATAAATAAAGCCAGAAGGGAGAAAATACATAAGAGATGCAAACTAGAGAGAAAAAGATCATGCCTCTATGTCCTCTTGGGCATAGAGGCATTGCATTACCCATAGGCATCCATACAGTGCCTGCAGAGCATCTGGGTGCAACACTGTCTGCCAAAAGCTTATCGACAGCATGCTCAGATGTGTTGAGGCTGTTATAAAAGCAAAGAGAGGAGAGGTTGCACTAAGTATTAGTTTAGCTGAGATCTTCCATCTGTTAGGGCCATATAACTGATTTGACCATATGTTGTTGTGTCATAGATCAATTCATCCTGCTTGTATAGGTATACTAAATGTAGTATATAATACACTATTTAAAAGCCCTAAACTACAGCTTTCTAATGGTACTACACATGTCAGGTGAGCCTCAAAACTTGGTGCTATAACTGATCTAGTGCTATATGTGCAATTATGTGACTAAAAGAGTATGTTACTGTCAGTTTGAAGACACTACTTTATATATGTAGCAGTGAGCTTACCTATACTCTGTCATGCTCAGCAAATAGAATGTGACCTGTTGCTGCATAATAAAGTAGCTGTGATTAGTAACCTAGTTGATTAACATTGTCTAAGTATTTGATGACCCCTTACTCATAAAGAGAGGCAGACCTACAAGGGCTGCCCTTCAGAAGTTGTTAGACCTAAGAATATCTAGCTGCTTAGCAATATCAGTATAGCTAGATACCTCTTATAAAATATTACAAAGGAAATCAGCAATCCCTCTCTGATAAGTCTCAATACTCTAAATGAAGTCATTTCCATATAAGAGACTAAGCTACTTGTCAGCTTCAAGCAAAGTAATACAAGTTGCAGAACTTACCAAGCTAAAGTATGAAGGTACCTTATATAAGCCCAGCCCCCTTAGTTTCCCAGTAGATTTAAGGATAGTTACTATAAAGCAATAAGGCTCATAACAGCAAGGGGCACATGCTCTTTAGAGACTTGAGTTTACAGTCATCAGCTAATAAGTCCTTACAGAGTCCTAAGGTAAAGGGAACTGGGTATACAAAGGCTTGTCTTAAAGCCATTCCAAGGCCATGTTGATAATTTCCTTCAAAGTCATACTAAGAGTTAGATTGGGAGGGTAGTGTACAGGCTTAGGCCTTAAAGACCACAGGGTGGTGCCACACATCTCATCTATAATAATAAGCAAGAGGAGGGTTCAAGGCACAATGACTATCTAAGGCATAGCCCTATTCAATAAGCATAGGATGATTGGCTTCATTTAATAAGGACAGGCTTCAAGGTAGTTTACAATCCTTACAGGATAAGGGTATAGCTAGACTTGAACAGTTTAGGAGAGGCCTCAACATGACTTGGTGGACTTAGTGAAAGCTGAGCTGGCCCTTGAGCTCAATGAGACATGAGAGCTTGATAAGGTACTACAGCTATTTCTATTCTTTACTAATTTGTACTGCTTGAAGAGAAAGGTCCATGAAAGAGGCCAAGAGGAATTATTTCAGGACAAGGAGCAAGTCACCCCATTCAACTCAAAGAAGACCCAGCATTGGCCTGTGGCTGAGAGGTTAGAGGAGGAGGAAGGAGGGTGTATGTATATGTAGGTAAGGAGGGAAGGGTTGTTCAAAGTTAAAGTTAGCCCTAAGGTTTCAGAAGTTGCTGGCTGAGTGCCTCCCAGTATATTTGGTCCTATGTGTTAAAGGTGAGTAGGGAGATAAGATGACCCTTAGCTGCTCATCTAGGAGAAAAACTAGTTAAGAAAGACTTCAGCTTGTTTTAAGATGAAGATTGAAGGAGGATCCATTTTTATAATCAAAGTCCGTCAGTTAAAATTGAAATAAAAGTTTAGAGGAAGTCCAGAAGATATATTTTCACTCACCATATTTATTGGAGGATAGATGAGTAAAAGTGGAAAAAGTCTAAAAGCTTATTTGAAGTATCAACAGTCCATATATCAAACATTTGTCTTGGACAATTGTGAAATGTTATTCTAAGTAAATAAAAGATTAATATATGACATTGTTTCTGTATCATGTTAACATATTACTAAATCAATGTGTCAGGTTGTCCATCCTTCAACACTCCCCCTCAAACTGGCTGTTGTATCTTTAGAAGGTTGTGAAGCTTCTTGTATGGATTTAAGTAGTGGCCTTATGAAGATATCTACTATCATTCAGGTTGTTAGACAGTATTGGAGAGTTAGTATTCTGCTCTGGACTTTCTCTCAAATGATTTGATGTCAATGTGTTTTGTATATATATGGAACTGTGGGTCATTTGAAAGGGTAATTGTAGATTGGTTATTGTAGTAGAGAGTAGAAATAGAAGATTGTGTATGTCCAAAGTCATCAAGTAGAGTTTAAAGCTAAATAAGGTGTTTTGTTGCATGTGTGGCAGTGATGTACTCTAATTCAGTTGATAAGAGTGTGATGAGACCCTATTTTTTTGAGCTTCAAGATACAGGTCTACTGGTAAGTAGAAAGACATAGCCTGAAATAGACCTCCAGTCCTCATTGCTGCCAAAATTGGTATTAGTATACACTTTAAAGTCATCTGTCTAATCACTAGCTCTCTCGTAGATGATTCCAAAATTATATATACCCTTAAGATAATAAGAGACATGCTTTATGGCATCCCAGTGAGCCATGCTCAGATCAGACCTGTACTACTCAGGGTCTGAGTAGCACATGTGATGTTGGGTTGATTGTCCAGTGAAATATAAAGCAGTGATTTAATTACTTGTATGTAAAGTGCCTTATTAGCATGTGTGTCATCATTGGTTAATTTTCAGAGTGGTATATCAGAGTTGAGTGAGGTGAAGACAGAGTAGGCATTGCTTATATTAAAGTATTTGAAGATGTTGTTAATATAGGCAGTTTGTGAGATGGTGGGTGTTCATTTGGTATGGTCATATTGGATGGCAATGCCAATTACATAACTAGGCTTGCTTTGCTGTAAGAGTTTGAATTTTAACACAAGATCTATAGCCAGTTTCTTCATCACCTCTCCTCCTTTTGCTGCTGTAATTAGATTATTAATTTAAACTGTCACTACATCTAGAGAGTCACTGACAGTACTCTTGTGCATATACACATATGGGCCCACTATTGATTGCTCAAACCCTCAAGTCTGTGATGTGTCATGGTTAAAGTTGAGTGCCACAGGTATAGACACTTAGTAGAATGTGAAAATGAGATAGCATCTAATACTTGGGCACTGAGAGAGGGTATGGAATACTTGTGTCTAGGTAGATAACAAAGTGGGGATATCTGAGGACAATGTATAAACCTCATACTTTAGTAGGATATAGTGAGAGTGTGAAATAGGAGTAAGAAGGAAGACTTTAGATATGAGGAGTATTTGTAGGAGTATATGAGTAGATAGGGTGTATTCTAGAGTTTAAGTGGTATGAGAGATAAGAGGAGATAGTAAGCCAAGTTGCTGGATATAGAACTATGGTACTATATCACTTAAGTTATATACTACAGGTGTGGCTGTATATCTACATATAGTTCTGCCTATCACATCTGCATATATGGCTTTTGGTGCAAGTGAACTCTGCCTAGCACTCCTTTGTACTACTAGTGTAGTGTCTTGAGCCCAGAGGCTGCATGTGGTATTATTTGTAGCTGCTTAAGAGTATTAGAAACATGAGGATCTACATAGGAATGGGGACCTAGACTTGTGGTGTTGGCTCTAGCTTTGCCTTTTGCATGAAGTTGTGACATGATGTCTGCACAAAACATTTAGTTTCACTTATAGCCACTTTGCTTCAGCCTGTAGATTGTTCACCTCAGCTGTAGGACTTTTGATATACTGTCTTCAAATCCCTTCAGCTGACACATGTCAATCTCCTCCTGGAGAATCCCATTCAAGTAAGTCAACTTCATGTCCACTTGAGTGAGTTTGAGATTGTAGATTGCTACTAATGCTAGAACTGCTCACTATGAGTCCAATTATAGTGCCAGAGTGTAAGTCTTCTAGGAATCAACATCTGGGATCTACAAGAATCCTTGAGCTACCAGTTAAGCCTTGAAGTGAACAACCTTGCCATTTGCATGTTGAGCACATCTGGTTCCCCTATCATCATCATAGCCATCTCCATAATCTTATCTATGGGTGGTGGCACTTTGGTAGCTTTCTGTGTCCTCATCCATAGGTTTGTGGCTCTTGCATAGTCAACATGTTGAACAGGGGCAGAATATTCCATCTTCTTTGGAGGTAGAATTTTTCATTGATATATTTCACTCACTTGGACACTCTCTAGCACATTGTAACACTCATATATTTAATCTACATAATTTATTACATTTTATCATTAACTAGAAGGGGTGGGGCCAGAAAGTGGCTGCACTGAGGGGAAGAGCAAATAAACATAGATCAGAATCTAGAAAAATTAGAAAAATAGATATCAGTAATACCTTACTGCAGACATGTGTAAGATAACTCACTGTATAAGTGAAAAATAGTGGTCAAGGTTGGGATGGGGGAGAGGAGGGGAAATCCCAAACAAGGACATCCCCAGCCCATGCACCCCCTAAATGTCTCTGGGCCCTCCCCATCCAGCTAAACTGTATGTCCACTTGCTCCAGACACCATAAATGGCCCATCATCACCTTTGGAGGCAAGGGGAATGGCTAATCTGGGGGAGAGGCCATTTTTTCACCAGAATAGCCATAGCTCCCCCAGTTTTGGTCAAGTCAGCAATATCATAGCATCATTCAAAAGGGATTTACATATACCCTATTGATCCATAGTATTGTTGTAGGTTTGTCATTTGATCTGAGCTGACAATTTGCAAAATACTGGAATTCCATATAAGTTTGACTCCCCCTGCATATAGATCAATGTTACTCACTTACAGCTGTTTGCAGATGACTTTATCATAGTTGATTTTCTATGTTTTTACCCCTGTTTTTACCCCACTGATCTTTATTGCCATATCTCCCCCATTCCAGTAGCTATCATCTTCATTCTTTGCAATCTACTTTAGATCCCTAATGGGGAGGGCATCGCACCATTTTGGAGCATTGAATTGAAATCAACAGAGAGGAGTCATGGAATTCCTTTTTAAGGGGTGTTGTATATACTATAGAAACATATGCCACTAATTATCAAGTCTTTCTTGTGTCAGGATATGCATCCATTACTCCTACATTGGGTATAGCAGTGTTTCATGGTCCAGTGCCATGTGGACCCTATATGGCTCAATTCAATGCTTTATCAATTTTTCCCTAACACTTTCACTCTGTCCCCATTTTACATCTTCCTTGAGCACTAAAGCATATGGTCTCAGTCAAGGATCTTATGAGCTGCCTTAGTAAGGCAGAAAAGGCAGAGCTGAAGTGTCTTCAAGAGGCTACAAAAGCAAAAGGAGGTGCAAGACCTACAACTTGAGATTTGATTGTCCAAGTCAAGAAAAATGCCACTATAAAAGTAAGAAAACAGGGAATGGCTAAGGATAGTACTCCTCAATTGGAAAAAAATACCAGATCTATCAAAGCAGGTAGCAGTCACAATCTCAACAGGCGAGATTGCAATGTTGTTAGACTGTTGCAATGCAGCAACATAACAAGTGCCTATCCTCAACTGGGTATTATTGAACTCAAGCAAAGAGAAGCTAAAAAAGTCACCCCAGTGAGTCATGTCATGATCTGCTTAGGCATAATTGAGTCTTGAACTCCACTCTTGCTGCTGGTGAAAAAAATACAGGTTGCTGCCAAAAGGATGGGCCAATACCAACTAGAAACAATTCCCAAAGTCACTGAACCAGAAAGAATGGACTTTGACCACAAGTGGGCCATCTTTCAAGATGATGGTGGTGACAAGTGGCCTTCAGTGTCTAACAAGGCAGATCAAAGTGATGACAGCAAAGCCCAGCAAATAATGCATACAAGCTCTGAGAAGCAAAATACAGCTATGAGAGTGGATCTTGGGGCAATGATCAGTACAACAGAGGATGACAGAGGTGGGTAAAAACATAGCTGCAAAGCAAGATAATCCTGACACATCATCACATTTGGGATTTGGACACAGGAGAGATACCATCCTTTCTTATTGAGTTTAAAGTGCCTATACTCTTGGGTGTAAGCTCCATGTACTTGCCATGTAATATGTCATGGTCTGCCTTTTGTGTAGCAATGGCCAATGCAATCAAGGTCAAAGAAAGTCAGCTCAAGCTGGCTTGGCAAATGAATGCTGTTGACAGTGCCACATGGGCCCCAATAAACTCTGCAATGAAAAGCACTGTAAATTTAATAGAAAGTTATATAGAGATGGTTGCTGAGGTCAAGCATGTAGTCAAGGAGCTAAAGAGGGCCCAGGAATAGAAGAATGCCTTTGAGAAAACAAGGAATTCTGAAGTACACATTTGGATTTGTGACTGCCACACAAAAGAGGAGAAAAAGCTATGTTATTGGGCTTGGCCAGGAATATTATATGGGTCACATTGTAACTCAAAATGCTATATAAAAGGAATAAGTAAAGCTTGCATCACAAGGCAGCTCAAATTGGAATACACTAGGAAAGACAACAGGAGCATTCAATAATGATACCATAGTACTCTCTACTATGGAGGACACAAGGGATGATGGTGCCAGCAATAAGGATTCTAAGGGGTGCTTTATACAGGAAATCTGAGCTGCCTTCCCATGCAAGTTCCACTGTACAGAGATGCCTTGTTATCCTGGACCCAAAGGATGCCTATCTTTTACTGCCCACCAAATCTCTCAATGGCATTTGCTTATTGTAAGTAATACTAGACAAAGTTTTTATTACCCATGGATCAGCTTTTGCTTACATGTGGCATGTTCTAGTACATTAATAAGGTTGACAAAGCAGGGAAGCCATATACAGCTGCCAAGATTCCTGCTGAAATTGAGGGTATTGTCTGATCCTCCAAGTAACATGCTACCATGGCCAGTGGAGGCCTACCAGAAAGATCAGCATTAGGCTCATCTATAGAGACAGCCCCTCAGAATGAAGCATTGAGGAAAGAACACCAAGAAGTATCAGTTGATCTGTTGGAGTGGACAGCAATAGCCAATAACCAGCAATGTGGTGGCAGTGTCCAAGTAAATACTCCCCTTTACATTTACTGAACTTCTCCCTTTACCCCTGCTGTCATCACTCCCTTGGCTGGACTTGGAGGACTGGCTCAAGGGGATTGATGCTAATCCCAACAGGTTTCATTGACACTATCAGTTTGGACAGGACAAATATATTGAGGCTTTCCATAGACATGGGTGGGGTTGCCTTGAAGATCTTGTACTGAGTGAAAAGGCAATGCTGACATTGATATAAGAGCTTACTGGGATGGCAGAGGGGTATGCTGAAGAATTTCTTCATTGGGCTAAGGAGGATGTAGAAGTACTTAAGTGAAAGGATCTCTTAGCTCAAGTAGGAGGGATAATGGGCTATGGTGTTTATAGAAGTTACCTAGAGTGGTAATACATCCTAGCATGTTTAGAGGTTTAGAGCAGTAGTCTACAGGTAGTGGCAGTGATGAAACCAGCCTCAGGCCTTCTCAGCTGTAACAGAGTAAATTGTGTCATTGAGTAGATGTGTTACAATTGGATGATCATCCTTCTTCCTAGTGAGAACAGCTTGTAGGCATTATTGATTATGATGAAGGTGGGATTTGATTGATGAAAATGCAAGCTCAATCAGATTGAAGTCCAGCAAGTAGGGCAGAAGGTAAACCAGCCAACAACCTCTGCACATATTAGTCAATAAAGAATACCATCTAATACAAGCAAGTACATACTAATCCTCTATAAGATTCCTAATACCTTTTACCTTGTGAATGGCACAATTGTCCATAACTAGGACTGAATGGGGTAAGGGGAATGGTTGCATAACATTAAGAAGGTCTTCAAGGAATGCAAGAAATGTTTCACCACTGAAAGCACCTTGCTGGATATTGGAATGGATGATCCCACCAGCTGTGAGGGCTGGAAGAAGTGAATGCCTATCAAAGGAAAGCTGTTAGTCTACATGACTCTTTAGTAGATAAACTTGTAAGCTGCTGACCTTGTTGCCTGAACAAAATGGTCATTCTCCTGTACTTGACACCCCTCCAGTACTTACCCATATCCTTGAGCAGGGGTTTGGTGGTCCACTGCACTCTCATCTATAAAAACAAGCTGCTCAGCCATGTACTGGCCAATTTCAAGCAGGTATCTTTCATGCAAACATTCATTTTGTTTGATTGTGAGGTGAGTAATCTGGATTCACCATAGTCTGTAAGCCCTTCATCTCTGTACATGAGATGCAGCAGGCTCACCTTCTTTCATGTGTAACCCATGTGACAAAGAGTCCACCAGACAGAGGTGTCAGATGTGGAGACCCCACAGAACTTGTGTAGATCATCCACTAGCTTTGCTAAATATATGCTTAGTTGCCACTCAACACTGGTGCATATAAACTATGTGAGGGTCAGTTCAAAGGCCAAGATAGATGACAGATGGCTCTTTTTGCTCACTTTGAGGTCATCAATATCAAATTTGGTAGAGAGTTTACCTGTACACTCCCTTCTGGGTGCAGCAACATTTTCAGTAGCTTGGAAGTACTGCATAATAGACTGAACAGTCTTCTTTGAGAGCTCTGTATACAAGACAATGTGGGTGATCAGAACCTTATATGCCAGCATCCATATTACCACCCATGCTATTTCAGGTGATGTTTCCTTGCCTTGGGTTATGAAACAAAGAATATAGGGGCAATGCCTGCCAGCAGCATGAGCTCAACAGGTGAAAAATGGATAGACAAACCACTGACAAGAGACAAGGTGCACTAGTACTCTTATTTCTTCACTGTGCACTCCAAAATATGTTAGAGAGGAAGTATATAGATTTTGGTGTCACTTAGATGGCTGGGGCATTGTCACAGTTATGGCTGGGCACCTCAGGCATAGACACTTAGTAGAACATGGGAATAAGGTAGCACCTAATTGCTTAGGCAGTGACAGGGGACAAGGGACACTTGTGTCTAGGTACATAAATGACAAAGTGGGAGTATTGTGGGGTAATGAAGGAACCTTGTACTTGAGTAGGATGTGGTGAGAATGCCAGATAGGAGTAAGGAGGAAGGTCTTGGATGTGAGGAGTAGTTGCAAGAGTATACGAGTGGACAGTGTGATATTCAATGGGTGAGAGTACAAGAGAGGTAAGAGATGAGGGAGTTCAGATGGTAAGACAAGTTGCTAGATGCAGAACTACAGTACAACATTGATGAGATTATACAACAGGTGTGGCTGTATGATGACATGTAGTTCTGCCTGCCACATCTGCATATGTGGCCTTTGGTGCAAGAGAGCTATGCTTATCAGTCCTTTGCACTACTGGTGTAGTGCTTTGTACCAAAGAGCTGTGTTGGATATTATCTGGGTAGCAGCAAGAGGGTCTAAGTGAATTGGGAACCCAGGGATCTACATGGGAACAGGGACCTAAACTGGTAGTGTTGGCACATGCTTTGCCTTTTGCATGAAGTTGTGACAG
>WSTW01000273.1:0-25620 GCA_019632305.1 Tulasnella sp. 403 | reverse complement strand
GTCGGCCAAGGAGGAGAGCAAACGTAGCGTCAGCATGATACCTATGGCAATGGAGCCGTCAGATCTCGAGTATGGTGTGAATCCGTCAGCTGTGGGGTCTTACAGGTATGCCCTGGAGGATACAGTCAGCCAACCTCGCGGGTGAAGTGAAACAGAAGATACGTACCAGACTCGTCTTCGGTATTCCGTTTGGAAAGCATCGAGTCCGAGTTTGGCCGGGTCACGGTGTAACCCGAGCGCCTGAGCGGTGCGAACTGCCGCGCCAAGTTGGGCCCAGCATTCGGTAATACGACGGTCAAATGTGAGGAAACGTACACTCTGGGGACGGGGTAAGAAATCGACAACGTCCAAATCCCAGTTATACGTACGAGAAGGCGAGTTAGGATCAGTTCGAAAGAGTCGGTTTGAACGGCGGAAGCAATGAGTAGGGAGCGGCGGCCTAAGGGAGAGGTTTAATACCAGGTCAGAGAGTAAGGAGGAAGGACTCACTGGACCAATAATATCTTAGGGAAGTGAGGCGCTTTTGGCGGTCGTCACCGAGAATGTGTTCGGGGGCTAGACGAGCAGAGACGGCAAGAACAACAAATAACAGGGGGAGGAACCGGATATCGTTGGGGTGGACACGGACCCCGTTGGTACAGATGGATTCATAGGATGCACGGAAGGAAGGTTCATAAAGCGGGTAGCGAGTGTAATTTCTTCGTTAGGTAAGAACAGGCAAAGATTAGCTATTTAAGACGTGGGTGGAAGATTCGGCGGCACGTACACAGATGTGAAATAAAAATCAATGAGAACGTCAGAAAGAGATCTGGGGGGTAGATCTTGCACAAGTTCAGATAGTTTATGGGGCGGTACGCCGCAGTCCTGGATCAGGCTTTTCAACTTATCCGTTACTTCGGAGGAGTCCTCGACGATGGGTTGAACGTTTCCAGGGGTGCTATGTTGCAGCTGGATCGGAAATTACGACAGATTAGCCCGGGATGGCGTCTTCGTGGGCCAGGCTGACCTGCTCAATAATTGGTCGCGAGTTGACAGACCCAAGAGCACTGGTTCCATACCATCGCCCCGATTCTAGCATCCCTCCTGCAGGATCGTGACCGCCCTCCGGTTTGGGCGACTCGGAACGAGAGCTTGGAGACTTTGGAGCCTCCCCGTCCTGGCGGGGTTCCAAATCCATATGATGGCCAAGCTGGCCAATGGTATGCATGTTTACCATGTTTCCGTTCCATTGGGAAGGGTCTCCAAGGCCTGGCAGGCCGCCAGAGAAGGAGGAATGTTCCCTCGGGGACGGTGGCATGGTAAGCTCCCCCGTCGCATATTGTGGAAACGCCATATCGATGATCTGTTCTAGACGACTGAGACGTGCATTGAAGTCTTCTGTCTTTCCAGGCTGGTAGTTCTTGCAAAGCTCCGGCACTTTGCGGGCGACACACTGCGGGGGGACGCTTATCAGTGCATAGCAATCTGGACTGCTGGAACGAAGACGAACATGACCACATGGTACTTGACGATCACACTAAAACCAGGGCATAAACGTTTAAAACAATGCATATGGTGGCCTCGCACGGGGGGATTTACCTTTTGCTTTCGGCGGTGGCATTCCTGACAACTGTAGCTGACCCTCGCACGCTTCTTGACGGAGGGGACAGGTGCAATCTAGGGCATGATGGGATTCAAAATGAGCGCATTGAAAGATGGGATGTATAGGCCGAAACGACGGACCAAATCGGTTTTGCGCTTTGAAGAGGCCGGCTGTTGAGAATAAGGATCGGCGGGCGAACCAGGAGCAGAAGAGTCCATCGGCCGACTTGGAGCGGGCAAGATCCGTGGGTTCGTCGAGGCCATTCAAATACCTCGCAGGTGATCTGAGGCCGCTCTGCTGTTCTAGCTGAAGCTCTTTTACTGGGCTGGGTCGCGATGGCGTGAGTCTTGCGACCAGGATGGCACTGGAGTCAATCAACGCAACACGGACTAGCCCGGATTGACTTCCGATGCTTTGTGGTTGTTGACAATCCACCTCCGCCGCCCTTCCCCGCTGTCCCAACCATCCTGGGCCTAAACCACAACGATGACAATAAGAAGGAGAGAAGGGAAAGACACATCGAGTCAATGATCACATTGCCATCCTTGCGCCATCGCTACATCTGCAAGCATGCATGCCCGATCTGTATCTGTTCCTAACTGTCACACGGTTTGTTTTCGATGGTCACGTCCTTCCGCCTGCCTTGAAGTCCGTACAGACTTTACTCAAATCGATCCGTATTGCCGTGCTTACGGGCCGCAGAGGGACGCAAAGCGAAAGACAATCGTAATCAGCGATTTACGTTCCCAGAGGCTCGATGGAGTCAGATCCGCATCCCCTTCCAAAGCTCCCCATTTCGCTAGAGCCCATATACAAAGATGATGAGGGGATCCCCATCCCCAAAGTCAGAGACATTCGACAGGATCTCACACATGTCTACGAGCCGTGAGTAGCCACATACAGCTCGTACTACTGCCGGTTGACAATCTTTGTGCAGCCCCCACAACCCAGCCACAAAATTGCGTGAAAACCTTAGCAAAATCATGAATGAGCGCGGAGGGCTGGAGAATATCACTATACAAGGAATTCTCAACAACCCGACTGACGTTTCCAAGGGTACGCCACCGACCACATCAGAGGCGAAAGGGGAACCAGAAGAGGACGCCCCGCCAAAGTCCTTCACAACCGACGATCTCGCCGAAATGAGAACACAGATAACAAACATGTTAATGTATGTCACCATTTTTCTGAGCCTTACAATGCTCTCTGATCACCAAGGTTTGCGAAAGTCTAGCTGGGAATGAGGCTGCCGGTTCAATCGATCTCGTCGACATGCTCCTCACCGCCCCAGATCCAAACTGGGTCCCCACGCGTGACCGATTCACGCCTGGAACCCTCACTGCGTCTACGGTGGTCAATGGATCTTCCGCCCTTCCCGCTGCACTACCTTCGGTGCGAGCGCTCAATGCCCAGGTTGTTGTCGGAACGAAAGACCGGACCCTTCGGAAGGCATCCGACATCTTCCAGGCCGCGGCTGAGCGTACCGCACGGGTAGTTGAGAGAGGGGAACAGTACTGGGAAACTGCCGTTCGGTTGCGACGAAGCAATTGGCCATTGGTCACGGCACCACTCCGCAGCGGGACTGAAGGTCCCCCTTCAAGGACTTTCCAAACTAGTGATAATTATGCCAAAGACTTTCGGATTGCCTATGGATTAGAATACTGTAAGTCATTCGCCTCATCAATCTGGATTCATCTGTAACAACATTTCTCTAGCTCTTCCCAGGATCCGGAAAGACGCACTAGCTACAATCAAGGACCAGGCAACCGAATCTCAGTCATCACTCATTGAACTAAAAGGACCGTCCAAGCGGCTACGTGTTGGGATGGTTACCAAGGCTCCTGACGGAACATTATCGACTGGTTACATGGAGATGCCCAGTCGCACCAAATACAAAGACTCTTCGTCATCCAAGTTTGCCATATTGGACAAGGAACTATCGTGGGCCCAATCCGCTAGCATGGAGTCTGAGCTCTACGAAGAGGTGCGTAAAGGAAGTGTTATCATGGCGCAGAACACAAATATCCGCTTTATTTAGGTTCTTAGAGAGGCGGCGAATCTTCCTTCCACGTCCGCTCGCGTGACAGAAAAGAAGATATCCGTGGATGCGGCTATAGATTCGGTGCTGACGTTTGAGTTGGTAGGTCATGGTCAGCCGTCCAAACACCCTCCGCTGATGTCTCTCCTCTTCAGTTAGAACTCCCCGAATCAGAAGACGAAAAGTCGGCAAATACCAACACTTTATCATCGAATGAAGCCAGGAACAGCTGCGTTGCACAGCTGGTTTACAATCTACTCATCATCCTCCTCATCCGGCGGCACCGCGCAAACGCCCGTGCCCAGACCCAAAGAAGCGAATTCCTGGCGGCTGGTCTACCTCCAAATGTCAACCACCACCTGATCGCTGCGACCATAACACCAATTCTCGGTCCCGTCATTTCGCTGTTACAATTCGATTCTTTCATCCTCCGCATCCGGCGGGTCTTTGATGACATTTCCAAGCACATGCGAAGTGCCGGCATCCCGTGTGAGATTGAGATTAACCCTGTTGGCGATGATATCAAGGACGTCCTGTATAAAGGTGCCTTGTTTTCCGAGACGGACAGTGCGAAACCACATATGTCCACCGCGATGGACGTACGCCCGACTTTGGAAAGTTCCATGATGGCGCTACTTAACGAACGGGACGACCTGCTCAAAGTGAACGGAGAGGCAACGCTACGGTTGGCCAATAGGTACGCGCATCTCGTCAATCCGGGTCTTCGCTGAACGACGTCGGCCACTAGGCATACTATACGCTTCACGTTCACGTCACCTGCTATCCTTACGCTGCATCTCCCGCAAGCTACCATCAACATTTTCGATGAAGCACAACTCAATCGATTCCTTGTTGCGGAGCTCAGTCGTAGCGTGCTCGAACGATTGAGGGAAGTAGGAACGGAGGCTGAAGCATCGCTCAGAATTGGTAAGGATTTGGTGTTACCGGGTTAAGTGTTGATTGATGAGGCTACATTACGGTAGAGGACCGCACACAGTGGTTGGTAGATGGGTTAGAAGGGACGCTCGTTGGTGATAAAGGCGACCGACGACTGTAAGCGCTGAATATCGGTCGCTATAACTCGGTGCTGACTACAACAACTCTTAGACAAATGAAGGTCGTGTTTGACAAGTCCTTCGCCCTTACGGCGGTCGCTGTTAAGACGATGGCCAAAGGGGCAAGTCACGCTTTGACCGAGAAGGAAACTTTGCGCTACCCTCCACCAAACGTCGTATTAGACGCAAACGAACGACACAATCTATCCCTGGAAGATTGGGTGAAGCAGTTACTATGAGTCATCGATACCCTGAAGTGTCCACATGTACTAATATGCCAACCCGACCACGGTGATGAACGTGGCACAAATTGCGAGGGACATCGACATCCTTTCCACTCTCGGGTGTGATCCATCGACTTGTGGGGGAGGTGTTGGTGTGCTGGTGTTAGACATGTTGGTTATGGAGCTGATTACTTTCTGCATTTGGTCCGGGAGAGGTATGGTCATCGCTCCAGTCGTTGCGTTCGTCGCACCACTGTTACTGGCCCCGTCCGACCTGCTACTGCCATTCGTATCATCACCTTCGTTTTCACCCTCGCCTCCCTGGTCACTTGCGTCTTCCTCGTTACCCCCTTCCCCGTCGTCATCGTCCGTGCCATGCCAATGGGAGGACTCGCTTGTCTTTGAAGAGTCATCCTTTGTTTCACTGGAAGCGGCGTGTTGCGTCGAATTAATGGCCAATGTTGCGTTCTGCACCACAGGAGTAGGCATTGAGGTTCGATTGACCGACGCACTGGCCAATGCGGCCGACGATATGTAAGACGCGTTTGACACCAGAACACCGACACCCCATGGGATGGCTTCACCGCCAGGTTGGGTGGAATTGGAAGGTGAAGTGTAAAGCCCCTTGGAAGAGGTGATCTACAATGGCATCAGATTGGGGCCTTCAACAACAGTACAGACGAGCCACTCACCGTAAACCGAGTGGTCCATGTAGTGTCGGTCTGGTTATCGCCTCGAGAGAACTATGTCGATAAGGATTAGCATGCATATCAAGGCCAGAGGGGTGAATAAGAAATACCTGATAGAAGTATATAGTCGAGTACGGTGACACGGAAGGACAGGTCCAGTTATACGGAGTGAGCTTGGGGTTCGTCCCATCGAGGCCGGTTGCTACAGTTGTGACCTTCGACATAGCCAAGTTGGATCCTGACATCAAGTCTAACATTATCTGAGGTCAGAAGGCCATGAATCACGGGAGACTAGTCGTAAATTTGCACCTATCGTCATGTTCTTCCAGTCACCCGTAGTATCAACGTTCCACTGGATACTGCATACGGCGCCCTGTCTAAACATGTCCCCCGGTCCGGGAGCTGTTGGGACTACTGATGCTCCGGTTATACCAGCCAGGAGAATGGCAGCGAGAAGGACGAGAAGGACGATCATTGGAGAGTATTAGAGCAGGACCAGCTGCAAGAGTAAAATGAGTGATAGTGCGTCCCAGGACGGCAGGGAAGAGTTTGAAGTAACAGCGGTCGAAGTTCCATAATCCGATGTTTCTTACATGGGGACGGTTGGATCGAACTGAAATGCTGTTCCAGAGTCCGCTCCACAAGTCCACCTTGACTTATGCTATACCAAGTTCAGACGACAACCAACAACACAGAAAAGAAATTATCGCGTATCACCGGCCAATGCGGATGAGGGTGCTGCGCGGTGGTGGCAAACGCAGTACCAAGGCGCCCAGGATCCGTGTGAACTGGGACCCGTAAGTGGTTCACGCTGCAATTCTCCCCATGCTCAAGTCCATCAATCGCGCACTCTATGGCCCGACACCAGAAGAGAAGGTCCGAGCATGGCAGTCCAAGCTCAAAGCAGAATCTAGAGCTTTAGATCGGGAAATACGGCAGGTGTTGCCCATGGCTCTTCACCGCAGCTTTCCGACAACTGACCAGTACTACCTCAGCTGACGATGGCCCAAGATAAGGCCCGGGCGTCTGTGAAGCAGCTCGCTCTCAAGGGCGATGTAAAATCTGCAAAGATACTTGCGAAGGAGGTCGTCAGGAGCGAGAAGCAGAAGGACAAACTGCATGTTAGCAAAGCACGGTTAGGCTCCATAGGGATACAGTTGAGCCATCAACTGGGTGAGTAGGAAACAGTACGACACAGTATGTCCGCCAACTGACCTTTCTTCCACAACAGCGATGTTGAAAGTAACCGGGTCATTACAAAAGTCCACCGAAATAATGAAACTGAGCAATGACCTTATAAAATTACCGCGAATAAGTGCTGTGATGAGGGAGATGAGTATGGAGATGACGAAGGTATGTCGTTTGGCCCACAGCTGCTGCCATTGTCCTTACCCCTGAAGCTGCACAGGCCGGGATTATGGAAGAGATGTTAGAAGATACTCTTGACATGGTGGATGATGACGAGGAGCTAGAAGAGGAAGCAGATGCTGAGGTGGAGGCTGTTCTCTACGGCATCACCGAAGGCAAGTTGGGCAAGGCAGGCAAAGTCGGGCAGGATCTCCCAGTACGTTGTAGTCGAGAGCTCTCACCCCCTCCGAAGTCTCACCTCCGAACTACTCTTAGGATGCACAGGAAGCAGAGCAGGAAGAAGAAACCGAAGCTGCTATGGCAAGGATGCAGGAGCAACTCCATGGGATTCTCAACAGTTAGTTCGGCGCTATCAGCTTCCTCCCCCCCCTCCCCCCCTCCTTCTCCGCCCACTACCTCGCATATCGCTCCGCATATAGATACCACTGTTATTGTCCCGGAATCCTGATCGTCTGTCGTCCAACCTCCTCGGACACCCGGGATTACATGTACCACGCGTGGAACGTGAGAATTCGCTACGCCATCCGAGTCGCCGACTCCCGAGTTTTCCCTCTGCCAACAACCCGAACAGTCCAAACTTCCCAAGCTCTAATATTTCTCAGCTTCTTCCACCTCTCAACATGTTGGCGGCACGTCATTTCGCTGGTGCTTTACGGTCCTCAAAGGTCGGTATCCTCCTCGTTCCGTGCTGTTGGAACATGCCGGGCCGACAATTGTAATTTGGACCATGTAGACGCCTTTGCAGCGGACTTATGCGACGGCTGCGTCTGGCACGTACGCTGGGAAGAAAAACGCAAAGGTGATTGCATCTACTCCCCTTTGTCCCTCGACATGCATGTTGAGCGTCTGTCTGATAACAGGGTCTTTACACCGTAACGCTCATTCCCGGCGATGGTTCGTCTATGCTGCAACTTTTGGCCTGGGAGGATTGAAATCGACGTTTCTCGTGTAGGCATTGGTCCCGAGATCTCGGAGTCCGTGAAATCAATCTACAAGGCTGCGAAGGTGGGTAACTGGAGCGCTGTAGGAGGCGTGACTGCTTCCTTACGAAATTTCAACGCCGACAGGTCCCGATTGAGTGGGAGGAAGTCAGCGTGGCTCCCATTTTCAAGGACGGCAAGACAGCTATCCCTGATGATGCTATTACGTCGATCAAGAAGAATACTGTTGCTCTGAAAGGTACGTTCCGTCGCGTATACGCTATGTCGCGGCATGCTGAGGTTATGGATACCAACAGGTCCCCTTGCCACCCCCAGTGCGTATCTAATTGCGCGTATGTCGTGTGGTGTCAAATCTCATGTTGTTCTTGTTTTTAGTTGGAAAGGGCCATGTGTCGCTCAATTTGACCTTGCGGCGGACGTTCAACCTTTTCGCGAATGTTCGGCCGTGCGTGTCTATCAAGGGCTACAAGACCCCATACGACGATGTGAACACCGTTCTTATCCGGGAGAATACCGAGGGCGAGTATTCTGGCATCGAACACGAGGTGAAAGTTGCCGATTAACGCATATTTCATGCTACTGACGACGGCCTTTCAGATCGTCGATGGTGTTGTGCAATCCATTAAACTCATCACCTGGGACGCGTCAGAACGCGTTGCTCGATATGCCTTCCAATATGCCACAGAGCAAGGCCGGAACCGGGTCACCGCGGTGCACAAGGCCAACATTATGTTCGGCGCCAGTGTCTTTGTATCTCGTTGACGGGTACTGACGCAAATTGCATCCTACAGGAAATTGTCTGACGGCATGTTCTTGCAAGCTTGCCGACATGTCGCCAAAGATTTCCCCGGTATCAAATACGACGAGGACAACCTTGACCGCGTCTGCCTTAGTGTTAGTCGTTTGTTGCCAGGCATAGAAAACGTAATTAACACCACATTGGTAGATCACCACTAACCCCAAGCCCTTCTCCGACCGAGTGATGGTGATGCCAAACTTGTACGGTCAGTAATCATGTCGCACAACGCGACGCGTCGCATGTTCTGATATAGTGTATAGGTGATATTCTTTCTGATATGTGCGCCGGTCTCATTGGTGGACTCGGTCTTACCCCATCTGGGAATATTGGCAAGGTATGGGATGCCTGCGCAACGTTGGAGCTTTGCAATTGACATACAGTCGTCTAGGACGCATCCATCTTTGAGGCCGTCCACGGTTCCGCGCCAGACATTGAAGGCAAAGGCCTTGCTAACCCCACCGCGCTCTTGTTATCCTCCATGATGATGTTAAGGTGAGTCCACCCTACTATGACATAAATCGCGCTGACCATGGTGTCTCCCCCAAGGCACATGAACTTATCCGACTACGCGACTAAGATTGAGAAAGCCGCTCTTGACGTAAGTTGACACTGTTATCGCACCAATTACACTGACTTACGGGTCTTTAGACCATCGCAGAGGGAAAGAGTATCACCGGTGACCTTGGTGGCAAGGCTTCAACCTCACAGTACACAGACGCTATCATTCAAAAGCTCATCTAATGGAGTCTGGAAACTCGCTTGTACTCGACCTCGACCTCTGTACGGACTTCCTGGCTCTCTGGCTGAGGGTATACATAGAGCATTTGCGCTGCAATTCGTCTGGCGGAGTTTCTTGGTTGAGAAATGTGGGAACCTGTTTCTATGTTTCTCGGTAGGCAAGCCTGAGTACTTTGGCGGAAACACCGATGGGGTTAGGCGAGTGCGCGTAAGGGCGGTGGAAAGTGTGTGCATATAAGTACTCAACTTGAGAGTGTTGTCGATACCCTGCAGTCCGACGCATGTTTGTTCTTGGTAGGTGCAAGGCACTTGGTTCGCGGGCTTTACCTTCTCACTTCTCCGTAGTTCACTGCCTCAGCAGCTCGCTGCGCATTCCCCGCCTCCCTATCGCCTTTTGCTCTATCGCGTTGTTAGCAACTTTGCAAAGTGTCACCTCAATGTCGTCCACCACTCGTAGCCAGCTGCGATTAGGGGCCAAGAAGACGGCGCTTATGCTAGTTGATGTCCAAAACGACTTTCTCCCTAATGGCTCACTGGCTGTTGCTAATGGAGATGCAATTCTGCCAACCGTCTACAGCCTATTGGATGATTTCAGCTGGGACATGATTACCGCAAGTTGTGTAAGCCAATCATACTCCTGAACATTCGCTGCTGTACGTATCCTCTGACGCCCGATACCGAAACTAGGACTGTAAGGCTTCTAGTAATACGATGGCTGGTGCATTACTGAGCTAATGTCGTCAAAAAGATCATCCTCCAAGCCATATATCATTCGCTTCGACACATAACATGAAACCCTTTACGTCCACCGACGTACCTGTGCCCCACACGGACCAAACCTTGAAGCAAGATTTGTGGCCTGACCACTGTGTCCAGGGTACTCATGTGAGTATTTGTGCTTGCACATTCAGATTGTGGATCTCAAATGAGCCCTTCGGCCTAGGGCGGTGACCTCGAAGCAGGGGTCCAAGAACGGTTAGATGCCCTTAAGAATCAAACGACCATCGAGATTATACAAAAGGTCGGATCACTTATGCGCAAATTCCCAAGTTTAGGCTGAACATAGCGGTTCAGGGTTCCAACAAGGAAATCGACTCATACAGCGCATTTGCTGATAACGCCTATCAACTTTTTACGCCCCTGTCAAAGGTGCTGTTCTCAAACGGAATCGAGAGAATCGTCGTCGTCGGACTCGCGACAGATTATTGCGTGCGGGCGACGGTGATTGACGCACGAAAGTTTGGTATTCAAACCACTGTCGTTGTAAGCCGGCGTTCTGCTGCAATGGTGACTTTTGGAGGACTGACACGTCATTTTTGCCTAGACGGACGGCATTCGAGCGGTGTTCCCGGATAGGACTGAATCGGTGCTGGAGGAACTTCGAGGGTGGGGTGCTGCGGTCACGACTCTCCAAGAGTTGCGGTCCGAAGGCACCAAGGGAACTTAGATGTGGTTGTTCGTAGAGTTGTTTTCGCTGGCAAAAGCTGTCGCCGGAGTCTATATCTAGCCGACACGTGTAGTTAGTTTGTGTCACACTGATCACAAGAGGGATGATGACGCGTCACAAATAGACACGAACGACGGAAGAAAATGGAAGGGTGGGCCAGCACGCCGAATCAACAATGACTAGAGAAAGACGGCAGGTGACTAGGCTGGAACGGACAATGAAATGGCGGGGCGTTTGAGAGCGCGTCAAAGTTGCGAGGGTCGAATTGTGATGGTGTCGGAGTGTGAAACCGCAGGCAACATTGCAATTCCCCTGCTGTCCTCTCTCTTCCCGTCCCCGCCCCGACTCTGCACATTGCCTTTGCTGCAGCTTCACGCATTTACATTCGCAGTCTCTCCAATACACACGCCTAGCCAAGGCAAGCCCGCCCATATCTTGACCGCCTTCCCGGCATTCCACTTCCAACTACCCCTTCCAAAGGTATTTGACTTCGCTACCCACCGCCTACCACGCCGCTCACGCATCTTTATTCCAGTCTGCGATCACGACGCTACATTGGACACATTGAATCCTTGCCCTTATACGACTTTTGAAAACAGAAAAACCGCCAAAACATCAGATAATCCACAAAATCCTCAAAAAAAGAAACGTATATTCAAGATCTGAACGGCTTACGAAGTAAATCACGGCATGACTGACGACTCCTCCAACGCGAATGGCGTGCAACCTCAAACGGCTGCACCCAACAAACCTTCTGGTGGGGGTGGGCCAGGGAAGAGTGGTCCCAGGAACGGAGGCCGGGCTAAGAAAGCTCCTTCGACGTCTGGCGAGCTTCCAACTGCTCCTGCTTCCGCTGGCCAAACAAGTTCTGGTGGCAACAAGCCAAAGAACACCAACAGAAAGCCCAACCCCAGCCCTAACACTACCACCGCCCAGATTGCCTCGGATGACATCTCTCGACCCTCTTCTACCGACGGGACGAGGGGCGGTAATGCCGGGCGTGGCAAAGGCCAGCGCAATCCTTCTGGTTCTCGTGGACCTGGTGGTGCACAACGTAAAGGTCGCACCGCCTCTACTAACAGCCCAGGGCCGGGTCCCAAGCCCGCTCTGGCTGGTGCCAACCCCGCGCAAAACCCGGCTTCTCAAGGAGGCAGCTCGGCACTTTCTTCTCTTCAAAGAGTCATCACCGACCTCAAGTCGTACCCTTCTGGCAGCTCACCCTCTTCTACCACTGGCCCTAGCGCAGCACAGCCAGCTTCAGGTGTTACGCCCGCTAGTTCCGTTACATCAAGTCTCCCGGTCAACGCTCCCGTTTTCCAACCAGGTGCACCGGTCCACCCGCTCCCTAATGCAAGCACAGATGTTCCTCGTCATCGTAAGGCCGCTTCCACGGGTACTGGATATGTTTCCGCCCAAAATTATGGTTCTGCACAGTTCTCATCTCCTCTCGGTTCGTTCTCTCCAGGCCTCGGCGTGATGCAGGAAGACGTCGCTGAGGAAAATGAGGACGACGGAGATATCGTGATCAATTCATCCCCCCCTACGCAGGCTACTGGTCCTGGACGCGGTATCATCCAAGGAACCATGGGTAACTTCACTGCTCCTAGGTTCGCTGCTCTTGGGGGTGGAGTTCAACAACAATCGCAAGATTCAGAAGTTATTGGACCGTCTGGTCGACCTCAACTCGCCCCTGGTTTCATGTTCGGCCAACGACGCAACCCCATTCCGGCGATCGGGGAGGAAGATATGGGTTTCCAGTTCCCCCAGGCCACCCAACAGCAAGCCTTGCAAGCGGAGTTATCCCAAGCAGGCACCACTCATCGTCGAACTCCAAGTGAAATGGCTGGTGTATCTCCGTTGATGGCTGAACAGGTACAAGCCTCATTCCCCGTGGGACACCAAGCGCTGACTTTTGATTGTCAGATCGCGTTACAGAGTCAGATCGAGGCGTTGCAACAGCAGCAGCAACAACTTCTTCAGCAGCAAATTGCTACGAACGCTGTTATGTCCACCATCCCAGGCGCTGCCCAGCTCGGTCGAGGTGGTGCGAATGGAAACCACCGGCGCTTCCAAAGCCAACAAGTGCAGATGGGTTTGGGCTTCCCCAACTACCCCATGGGTGGCTTTGGTCTAGGTGGCGGCGTAGGTCTTGGTATTTCAGATGCGAATAAAGGAGGCCACGGCCGCCGCCATAGCGTCAACGTCATTAACAAGGCCGCTGAGCAAGGGGGAGCCGCAGCTGGTTTGTACTCTGGCAGCCAAAATGACGGTTTTGATGATGGTTTCAACCCGCCTGCGATTGGGGGTGCTCACTCGAGACAAGCTTCTCGTGCTGACACCGGTTGGAGAATGAGTACGTGAACCCCCCCTTTGCTTTGGATGTTTCATTCACTCCCCACGCCTTTAGACAACGGTGCGAATGCGATGCCCAACGCGGCCTTTTCCGCCGATGGCCTTGCTCAGGCCCAAGCTCAACTCGCCAGTCTGCAACAGTTCCGTGCCGCAGCGGGCGGACATCATCAGAAGATGGCGTCATTCAGCTTACCAAACATGCTTCCAAACATGATGGCTGCCAACATGATGGGTCTCGGCGGATACAATCTCTTGCAACAGCAACAACAATTCCAGGTACGTTCGAGTTTTTGTATTGTGTCAGCAGGATTACTCATCATCCCCTAGATGCAACTGCAGCAACAGCAGGCTCAGGGTCCACAACGTAAATCCCTGTTTGCGCCATACCTCCCTCAAGCATCTCTTCCTCCCCTCCTCGCCGCCGGCAAGCTAGTTGTTGGCATCCTACGAGTGAACAAGCGCAACAGATCCGACGCGTATGTTGCCACCGAGGTTTTGGACTCGGACATCTATATTTGTGGGTCGAAGGATCGAAACCGTGCTTTGGAAGGCGACATTGTCGCTGTCGAGCTACTCGACGTTGACGAAGTCTGGGGAACGAAGAAAGAGAAGGAGGAAAAGAAGCGCAAGAAGGAAGAGAATGCTGCCTACGACCACCGAGCGATTACTGGACGGAAGAACGACAAGAAGAAGGATGATGTTGAAGTTGAAGGGCAAGGATTGATGCTGTTCGAGGATGAAGAGTGAATCCCTGACACCTTCAGATCTGTCCGAATTCTAATTCCTCTGCAATAGGGTTACGGACGAAGTCAAGCCTCAGTTTGCTGGACACGTTGTCGCTGTTGTGGAACGTATGCCAGGACAACTCTTCTCTGGAACCTTGGGTCTCCTTCGTCCCTCCTCCGCTGCTACCAAGGAGAAGCAAGATGCCGAACGTCGCGAGAGAAATGGTGGCGAGGAAGAGCCTCCCAAACCCATGGAACGTCCGAAGATTGTCTGGTTCAAGCCTACTGATAAGCGAGTCCCGCTGATCGCCATCCCAACTGAGCAAGCACCACCAGACTTCGTTAACAACTCCGAGGCGTATGCGGATCGTTTGTTTGTCGCGTGCATCAAGCGCCATGTACGTACGCCAGCGCTGACGTCACGTCTTGTTTGTCGCTGATCAACGTATTATCCACAGCCCATCAGCTCGCTCCATCCTTTCGGTACTCTTGTGGAAGAACTCGGGCCGATTGGTGACGTCGAAGTCGAAACTAGCGCTCTGCTCAAAGATTGCAACTTCCCGACTGAAGAGTTCAGCGAGAACGTTATCAAATGCGTACCCCCGGTGCCTTGGGCGTAAGTCCTGTTGTTATCCTGTAAGGGTTATGGTCCCCTGAGATACGTTTCATTACACAGGATACCCGAGAGAGAGCTCGATGTCCGTCGAGATCTCCGAGCCGAGCGCATCTTTACCATTGATCCGACCACAGCAAAGGATCTTGACGACGCAGTTTCAATCAGACGCAGGGATGACGGGAACTTTGACGTCGGCGTTCACATTGCCGATGTCTCGTACTTCACGAAGCCCAACACACCGCTCGACCGCGATGCGCGCAAACGAGCGACCACCGTGTACCTCGTCCAGAGAGCTGTGCCTATGTTGCCACCCAGCCTTTCCGAAGAGTTGTGCAGCTTGGTTCCTAACACCGATAAACTCACTTTCTCTGCTATCTTTACCATCAACGAGGACGGCGCGGTGCTTGAGAAGTGGTTCGGCAAAACGATTATTCGGTATGATGTACCGTAGAGGGTTCGTACGATGCGATTCTGATATTGGGGTTGTGCAGGTCCGCCGCTAAGCTCAGCTATAACGATGCACAATCTGTTTTGGATGGCAAGCCGTTGCGTCCGGACTTGGTTACTGAACACGACGCTTCCGCTGTTGGAGAAGATATCAGAATGCTTCAGGTATTTGTTCCCATGTTCATCTGTCATTCTTCATTCCGACCCCTTTTCCAGGTCTTGGCAAGCAAGTTGCGGACCAGGAGGGCGGAACGCGGAACCCTACGTATTAGCAACATGAAGCTGCACTTCCAGCTCGACGAGAGCGGTTTACCCATTGACTGTGCCCCTGAAGAGCCCTTGGAGGCTAAGCGGCTCATCGAGGAGGTGAGCCTTTTACCCCATCGTATTGCGATATTGCTGACAAACGATCCTATAGTTCATGCTTCTCACAAACATGAGCGTGGCTCAACAAATTGCTTACCACCTTCCGGAGCAGGCCTTGCTTCGACGTCATCCGGAACCGATGGAAAGACGCCTCACTGCTTTCGCGGAACGCTTTGCGCGTACGGGCTATGAGATCGACACGTCGTCGCCAGGCGCAATTCAAAAGTCTCTCAATGAGGTAGAAGACCCTACGACTCGGAGGATGTTGGAGGCATTGTTGAGGAAGACGATGCACAACGCACTATACTTCTGCGCTGGCATGTTGGACATCGCCAAGTACAACCACTTCGCTCTGAATGAGCCTTTGTACACCCATTTCACCTCGCCGATTCGTCGTTATGCGGATGTGCTTGTCCACCGGCAGTTGGAGTCTATCTTGAGCGGTAACAGTGAGTCATTCGTTATCGCCGCGGAGTTGGCACTCACTGTTCTTCGTGATGCAGCAACCGAGGCCAAGTTCAACATGGATCGCGATGCTGTTGCGAAGATCGCTCAGCAATGTAACATGTCAGTCGCTTCCCGAGTGGTTAAAGTTCCGGGCCCGTTCTGACGTCTCTGATTTACAGTAAGAAGCGGAATGCGAAACTTGCTCAAGAGCAGTCAGCGCACTTGTTCCTTTGCTTGCTCATCTCCGACCTCACCCAACGATATGGGCCGGTGGTTCGTCAAGCGAAGGTTGTCGGGGTTCTGGACGCAGCATTTGATGTGCTTGTCCCCGAGTTTGGTATCGAGAAGCGCGTACACGTGGACCAAATGCCGATTGACGTGAGTCATTTTTCTGATTACTGATATAGCCTCCACTGACGCGTTGCACAGAACCACGTATACGATGAGCATACGCACACGCTTCAAATCTACTGGTCGGACCGAGACGTCATCAGTTGGTTAGCCGAGAATAGCGATGACGAACATTTGAAGAAGGTGAAGCGCAACGCCGAACAACACGCGACCAAGATGGAGATCAACTCCTTGTCTGTGCACGATGAGAACGCTCTGTTCGACGAGGACGATGACGACGAAGATGAGGTTGTGCTGAACAGGTCGAGCGACCAGAAGAAGATGGACAAGGCTGAAACGTCGAAACAACGACAGATCTCCGCAGCGAGCGTTCCTCCATCGTTTGAGGGGTTGAGGCAGTCCTCGGCCGGGCAGAACATCCAAGACATTCGCGAGTTCATGAACGTTCCGGTGAGTTCTGACTTGCACCATTTGCGAAGCTGCGGTTGATAGTGACGGTGTCTGCACAGGTTATTGTCACTGCGGACTTGACCAAGAGTCCTCCTGTTATCAAGGTGTACAGCGTCAATCCATATGCAAGGAAGGCCAACCAATTGTAACGCGGCGACCACAGGTTGTAAATCGGATTTTATGTAGAGCCCCAGCTTTTCCTTGCCCTTTTTCCATTCACAGCCCTTGTAACTCCTCTTATCTTCCCTCGCTCCTCAGTCGTTCTGGGTTCGCTTTCGGGGTCAAGAAAAAGTAATGCCATTCCGTGATCGTATTTGCCTATCAACTACTGGCTCCGACGGCCACGATGCTTTGAGGGAGTTTATAATCGTACACGCATCCGAGGATATTTGCCAAGTGGGGGACGGAAGAACCTTTCTGAGGGTGGGGTCTAACCTGATGCGTCGAATGTGGCCATGCCTAAGCGCACACCGCCCGAGTTCCCCAGCTCCTGAGTATCCAGTGCGACGACAGAACACAAGAATAGTGTTCCCCATCGCCAGGCACTTGAAAGCGCTGCATGGGATGATAGGTCACGGTCACACGAGCTGGAACGTGGCCTAGGAGGGTACGAGCGCGAATAAATACGAGTCGCTGCGACGGACCCGCCCTGCCCTTGACTCCCCTCCCACCACTCCCCCTCTCGCTCACAATGCCTCTTATTCCACAGCTCAACACTCCTGGAGGCCGGAAACGCGCCCTCTCCAACGCTCACCCTGGTGATCTCTCCGCCGACCTCATGAACGCCTATGTCCAGATGCAATACCTCAATTCCCCTCGATTCGTGCCACTACCCATGTCCCCAGGGCCCGGATACATGGCGGCTCCTGGCTACAGTCCCTTCCCGATGGCTTGGCCGTCGCCGCATTTCTACCCTGTCGATATGCAGGCAGCTGCGTTGCCCGGTGAGTATTCGTGTTTTGACTCAGACACGTACAAACGCTCAACGCTTGTTTTCTCGACGGATTGCCTAGTGCCTGACCCTCGGAGCACGGCGGTTCATATGCTCCTTGGGCCGCCTTCCGGTCCTCAGTCACACATCCTCTACGACGTCCGTTACAAGCCCGACAAGTGCTACCTGACTACCACCGGCGCGCCAATCAAACTGCCCGAGGAATTCGCAGAGTTGCCTGCCACCCGACCGACGATCGCGAAGATGCGGCTCGTCTGTCGTGATCTTCCATGGAGAATTTCCGTTACCAATTCCAAGGGGGTGACTATCAAGAATATTCTAGAGAGTATCCATTCGGAGCTCCACCAGCCCCTGACCGAGGGAGAATGGTGGATTGCTCAAGACGAGGAGCGCGAACGGACTCTCGAGGCGTACAAGAAGAATTGTGCCGAGGAATTGGGGGAGAAACGGAAGCTAGAGGAAGGGGTTAAACGGATCGATTGGTTGGGCAACAGGACGATGCTCATGGCGATCTCGAGAGGGCCGCTCGACGAGCCGTTTATCAAGTCCAGGGTGATGGACCCGAAAGCACAGGCCGAGACTTGGATTATGGATATGGGCATCTCGGTCGAGTGAACGCGTCTTGTTCATGGCGAGGTCGAGGGAAGGTCAATTTGGAGATTTATTAACGCTTTCGGTATAGAATTGGTATTTAGCAGACACTTGAGAGCCTTTTTACCCCCACTCCTCATATAGGATTGTATACCTGTCTGTCCTGCGTCTGTTGTAATAGAACGTATATGGAGATGTAGAGCTAGCCACAGGTGCATACTGCAACAAACGACGCGTTGTCCCATCCCGACCATCGTGTACTAATGGACAGGAAGCCTGTTATCCTCAAGGTCTTTACGAGAAAGTATCAATTATCACTCAAGCCAGAAGCGATTGCGTATCTTGAAGAAATTCTGGAAGAACATGAAATAGACGATGATCAGGTGCAGGGTGCGATGGAGTATGTCGCGAAGGAGTACATGAAGCAAGACGGTATGCATTCCTCCTTTGGCTTGTTTAAAATTAATAAAGTCATCCTTCTAACAGACTGTACGACCATCGTCACCCGCGAAAATCTTGAAAAAATCTACGCGTTGATGCAACTTGGCGGTAGTAACCCAAATTCAACGCAGAACACCTTATTGGATCCCGATGAACTCGATCCCGAGCAGCATTTATATTTCATCAATGCTATGGAGATGCCAAGGTGGCTGTACTCATACGAACGAAAGGCATTTGAAAAGTACGTCCACCGGACATGCACGTTTCAACTTTGGTTAACTGTTGGAGCAGGGCGCCGAATGCACCCAGCCTTGGTGGGACGCCAGCTTCTAGAGCCCAGTTTCTTCGCGACAGACACAATATCATCAAACAGGTTGTCCTTCGGAATGAGAATTTCTCCCCTCCTGCCATCGCAGGACGGGATAGGGACAACTATCTAAAGGTACGCGACCGACGGAATGACTGTACCCTCCCACACTAACAGCGTGGAGGACTAGTTGACGTCGACAAAGAATCTGCTAGGAAGGACCGGTCAGAGGTTCCTGCTGTTTGGGATGTTGACCCATGCCCCCGATGGCAGATTGTGTCTAGAGGACCTGGAAGGAAGGGTCGTTCTTGACATCAGTGAGACGGGGCCGAGTGAAGGCTTGTTTACCGAAGGATGTTTTGTGCTAGTTGAAGGTGACTACACAGAAGAGGAAGTCCTGCAAGTCATCGCCATTGGGCACCCACCTAGTGAAAGAAGAGATGCGGCGAGGTGAGTAGGCCCCTTTGCCGGTTGATTTCCTCTGTATCTTATCGGGCTCTAGGTCGGTATACGGGCACATCGACTTCTTAGGGAAAGGGGCAACCACCGTCGCAGAAGATGTAAGGCTGTACAATCATAGTGGATGTTTGCGCGCTTATGCCTGTATGCAGGAGCAATTTGCGGAAGGAATGAATCGATTCTCGGATCTCGTTTTCATGTGTGCATCTGACCTCTGGCTGGACAGTCCGAAAACATTGGGAGGCTTGCGAAAGATCCTCGATGGATACGTAGCCAGCGATTTCATTCCATTGGTCTTTATCTTTTGCGGGAATTTTACCAGTAAAGATGTAGGACAAGGCTCCGGTATCGACCTTATTCGGTATCAAGGTGAGGATCCTATCTTTCGGAACCATATTTAGTTGCGTGCTTGACAACTTGGTGACAGATAACTTGGATGCCCTCGGTGACTTATTGGCCTCGTACCCACGGATCGCGAACCATTCCCATTTTGTCTTCGTTCCGGGACCATTAGATCCCTGGGGCTCGGCCACCTTACCTCGCCCGCCCATACCTGCTTCATTTTGCTCGCAGTTTCAGAACAAATTACCCAAAGCACACTTCGCATCCAATCCATGTCGAATCAAGTTCTGTGGCCAAGAAATCGTGATATTTAGGCATGATCTTATGGCCAAAATGCTACGGAATCTGGTGGGCGTCAAACCCGACGTCGAGAGCGCTGATCTGAAACGATATGTGAGTACTTGTTTGAGTGACGATATGCTCATTCACGCGTCATACGATCATCAGTTGGTGCAGACTATCCTGGACCAATGTCATCTGTCCCCATTAACGCTTTCTGTTCAACCAACGATCTGGGAACTGGACCATGCTTTACGCCTCTATCCGATGCCTACGACGGTGAGTCAATCCATTCACACTGGTCTCCCCTCTAATTAAAGCGATGCAGCTCATTCTTGCCGACAAATACGAAAGATATGAATTGACTTACGAAGGTTGTCATGTATTCAATCCTGGGATGTTCCAAGGTACATTGTTCGGTTTCTCCACCTACTACCCCGAGACTCGGCGGTCAGAGCCTTCGTAAGTGTCGGCGGTCTCCGCAACTTGATCGTTTACCCACTGAAAGACGCTAGATTCCTTGAAGACGACGAAAATTAGCTCGGTAGGGTATGGATTATTACACTGTTCACACGTACTGTATGTGGTCAGTGCGGGGGCGGTGAGCCAGCGGCCAATCGTTCGGACTCGAACATTTGTAGAACGTAGGAATTCCATGACGGGCCGAATGCGACGTTCGACTCCAGACTGCTACTCGCCACCCGAACGCTACCAACTCCCTACCGTATACGACTCAACTACCGAACCTAACTTCTCTCCCTTGTCTATCTCTGTCGTCGTGTACGAACCGTACACTCCTTGCACCATTACCTCCGACAAAACGTCCTAAGCTGGCGACATTCCTTCGTCTTTCCAACCCACCGTGACGATGCATTGGACTGCCTGGATAGTCCTTCTCGCATTCATCGGTTTTCTCATTACAAACTATGGTGCACCATGGCTCGTACGACGGCTGAGCTCTAATGTACGGATTCGAAATATTGGATTACGTTCCGTGAGGGGTCTTTTCCTCAAATTCGGGCGCGTCACATTGACGGCCGAACGTATCGCGCTGTCGATCCATCGTTCTGCTGGTGGAACCCGTATGGGGCTTGATTTCCAAGCGGTGGTGGTTACTATTGCGAAAGACTCGCAGGGTGGTACCACCAGCCGGCCGGCGGACAACTGGATGAAGCTACGACAGCACTATACCAGAGGGTTCAGCGTTGCTTCATTGACGGATATGGTTACATCGACATCAACAACACCTCAATTGACACTCACCCAATGGGTCATCCACAAAGCCATAGCTACCTGTCGTAACGCCGTCCGGGTAGCTGCTGTGTACTTCCTCATTCTCGCCATGCGATCTCTGCCCGCGCTCACCTCACGTTTCGAAACTGTCCTCGACAATTTGGTGGTTGTCTCTGACGACCTAGACGGAGCACATCTGGTCGTCAAAGGTGTCACATGCGCCGCCCTTCTCAAGTTCACGCAGCTCGACGACCTGGATGGTGAAGACAGCGAGGAGCTGAAATCAAAGAGGAGGGAAACGTTCCGTTTACAGGCGGCAAAGCCTAATTGGAGAAGGAAGTGGCAGGACAGCATGCGGCGCGTTTGGGAGAAAGCCACCGCACGTACGAAAGGACTCATCTCTCTTACCGTGGATATCGAGGACGTTGCGGCGTTTGCTACTCCCATGACACCCACCCTCCTCGCCGAGATTCGGTCCCAGTCTCGGACGGGAAGCTTCGCATTCACCTCGTCCGCGTCCGCCACGGGCTTTACCACCATTGAAAAGGCACCGCCACCAGGCTCGTGTCTATCCATCGAAGGACCGATTCATTTCCAAACCTCTGCGGGATTCAACCCCCGTAAGATGGTATTCCAGAAGCGGAGTGGTGAAGCGCTGGTGAACTTGCCTTCCATCCAACTTGCTCCGGATGTCATTGCCGGGTTCCTCCAAACTCTAAAATCGACACAACGGACAGAACATCCCGAACCTCCACCCACCAATGCCACTGCTTCACCTTCATGGATGCCCGTGACGCGCAACTTCTCTCCTCCGGGCTCACCAACTCTCAGCCCTCAACAGAAACCGTCAGTGAGTATCAATGTTCAAGCTTGGGTCTTCCTTTTGCTGATGCACGCTTTCGTTTTCAGAGGTGGAATCGAGTGAAGCGGCGACCAGAATCCTCCCTTCCACAGGTAAGCTGGTTCGCCGTTAGTATGGGCCATACTGATTCATAGTTTACCAGATATTCTTCGCGGTCCTGAAAGGGATCGAAGTCAACGTACCCGTTGTTACAGCAAGAATGGGAGCCATCCAACATGTAGACTCCCCCTCCACGTCGTATTCCGTCATGAGCAAGGGGTTCTTAGTTCGACTCCAGCTCAGCGAACCCGTCACAAGTGTCCTCCACCAAAAGTGGCTAGGAAATACGCTAACTAGCGACTCGAAGAGTGATATTAGCGTCTACTCATTCGCTATCCAATTCCGTTCGGTCGTTGCGAGGCGACTTGGGACCGACATCCGTGACCACTTGACCCTCGTCAGGATTGGAGAAGTTTCTGTTGATTCGATCTTTACTGGCTGGCCGACACTGTGGATGCTACCCCCTCGTATCTTCGTAGGGGATCCTAACGCTGGATTTGTAGCTGTCGAGGTAATGGTGGACCATGTTGAATTGGTAGAGCGCCTGGCGACACTCCGGTGGTTGGTCCAGCGCTTCCCTTCCAAGCACCAGCACTCCGCACTCCGCGAGCCATCCGGCCACGTTCTCCATCCTGTACCCCGCGTTAACCTCCAAATCGCTATCAACAATCCTTCCTTGCGCCTTCTCGAGCAGTGTTCCGAGACGACTACCTCCCTTACTGTCCGCTCAGATGGACTCGCCGTCAGCTTGGAATCCACTTATCACGACACCTCGTACAAGAAACCGCCATCGCTTTTCGAATACCTAGAGGTCGAAGGGCAAAACCCCGTTGTTCTTGACCACATTGCCTCCTTCCACCTAGAGCCTTTGTCGATATCCGTATCGAGGGCCACTCACGAGACCGTCGCTGATAAGAAGGATCCCGAGTGGTCAGACTCATCACCCGGAAGCGGCAGCCCGGCGATGTCCTACACATCATTGGACGCTGCTTTACATCCACTCGTCGAACTAGGTGCAGTACATGTCATAGCAAAGGGCACGACTCTGGGGTACTACGCGGATCAAGCATTTACCGGAGTGTCCTTGGATGCGAGCTCAACCCTGATGCAGATCAGGGCCGTCGTCGATCTCGTCCTCGTCGATCTCACCGACTTGGAGTGGGCCTCGTTTGCATTCTCACTATTGGACGACATGAATCAAGCGCCCAACCCGGCTCCCAAAATCGAAGGAGAACATCCCGGCATCCCTCCCAAGCCTATCTTTGAACGTCTTCCATGCGGTTACTCCCTCCATTTGGCTCTTCCTTCAATACGACTTGGTGTCTGTGGGGCTGGAATACGGGTAGACGATGTGCCCACCACACGAGGGTTGGCAATTCGGTCGTCGTTCGTTGCTGATTATTGCTACGTCGTTGCTCCGCATCATACATCCCGATTCAAACGAAATGTCAGCAAGGCTCATATGAGGGATCGTCTCGGGTTGCAGCAAGAAGCGACGCAATCAGCTACTGCCCACGCGCACGAGGCCAGTGTCAAGGACGAACGAGCCGCATTCCTTCAGTTCGCCGTGTCGCAGACGACGGTACGCTGTGTGGTGGACGACGATAATTTCGGGTGGCTAGATCCCCAGGACTTGGACCCATCTTTCTGTTCCGCGGACGACAGCGACGCGCATGTGATGCTCAGGATACCGGAGGTTTCTGGAAGCGCGTTACTACGCCGGCGACGCTCCACCAAGCCAGAAGTTGCTTCGTACGAAGACTCGTGTCGCGTTGAAGTCCGTATTCCACGAACGTCTTGCCGCGTCGATCTCCACCACATCTATTGTGCGATCGCCGTGCTTGGGGCTCTAAAGCAGTTGAATCGTCCAACACCTCACAAGACCATGTCCACACACCACGCGCCGCTGCTTACGCAGATCCACGTCAGAACGGACGTTGTTCAGCTTCTTGCCGTCTTCCCCAGGGGTTGCCGAACGTTCCTCAGGTTCACGAGTCTCGCGTACTCACAGTCTCATCCTAGCCGACACGCCATGACCTTCCTCAATGGTTGTATGTGGGTGCCTATGGAAGATGGGCTTTGGGAGGAGCTTTGTCGCCTGACTTCTTGGAAAATGAACGTTGACCTCGGAGTGGCTGAGGAGGATAACCTAGCCATCGCCATCGCTGGGAACGGCGCGAGGATTCGGCTGCCGCATAAATTCGTAGTCAGCGAGTTGTTGACGGACATTACGCTGACTGTCAAAGGTTCCAAACACCTGAAAGCTATGGTATCGGAAGGGTCCGTTCGCCGTATGGACAAGCCACCAGTAGAGGAAGCGAAGAAAGTTCCACCCATTTCGTTGGCCTTAGGAAGCCTCATCTTTGAAATGGCGGATGATCCCTTCGAGTCGAAAGTCAACATGATCTGGCGGGTTGGGTTTGAGGAACAAGCTGCGCGACTACAGCGCGAGGAGGCGTTCGACGCCAAAGTTGCTGCTATCCGAGGCGCGGAGAATGGGGAGTCGCCCCTGGAGACCATGACATCCTCTGGCATCCGAGATGAGATTTCCCCCCACCACACTGTGGATATTGACGAGGCGCGACTACGGCTGGACACTTACAACGCCCAAAGTTGGGTTCGGAGGTGAGGGTGTTCACTGAATTACAGAGTCGGGGTAATTGACAGTTCCTCTAGACACAAGCAGCATCGCGATATTCTCACTGCCAAGGAAGATAGTATGACCTCAAGGATTCGCGGTAATGCCTCGTCGAGGCGATTGCACGCCGCTCTTCCGATTCCCCTGAAGGCGAAAGAGAAGTATCCCCCATTGCTTCGGGCTGTTTTGGCCGGTGTGCAGCTCTCGCTTGGCCCACCGGAGTTTGGCAATGACCACATCGAAGATTTCATGCACGACCTCGGCGGGCTTCCGCACAACACCCAGTTCACGCTTCTCATTCCCCTTCACCTCACGTGGGCAACTGATGGTTTCCGAGCGACCATGCGCGATTATCCGGTACCCCTTTGGGACGTCCAGGAGGCACCTTCATCCTGGTACTGTACTAGCAATCTCGTTATCGCCGAAGAGTTGGGCGACGATCATGCCCTCGATTGGATCGATTGCACAATTGTCCCTCCAGGCACTAATCATACTTCTCCGCCACTTGAATTCCTGATACCCAAGACCATTATGCCCGTGAAAACATACGCCAACCCGGAGATAGTGATCTCCTCGCCCGACGTGACGGATTTGAGCTGGTCGGTGTCTTGCACGCCCGCCTTGCAGGATGTTATGCGCGTACTCGATACGTTCTCTCCCACCCCCCGAGACAAGTCTCCTGCGATAGGGTTTTGGGATAAGATGCGATTGATTCTTCACTGGAGGCTCCGGGCCAGGTTTGAGAACGAGGTCCGCCTTTATGTAAAAGGTAAGTGCTTGTCCCAGTTTCACTTTGCCTTATAACTGACGTTTGCTCTAGGATCTCGAGATCCGTATTACCT
>WSTW01000272.1:0-25642 GCA_019632305.1 Tulasnella sp. 403 | reverse complement strand
CCGTGTGCCAATTTGGCACGTCGAAGGTACTCAGGTCGTAACAGGCACAAATAAGGCACAACGTGAGTGTACCGAATAGTATGAGGTTATTTTTCATCGAAAATTGGTCGTACTTACTGTGCAGTGAGCGCGGTAAGTGGAACGTATGCGACGCATGACTGCGAAATCCCAACTCACATCGAGAGGGTTCGGCCCTCCATGTCCGTTACATCCGCTAGCATCCGGTACCGCGGCACGAACGTAGCCGAGGACCGGTGGGGACGTCAACGACGACCCCTCGTATCCCCTACGGATCGACACCGTTGCTTTGGCGTCTGGGGGAAATGACGATGGAGAACAATCGTCAATAGGTGAGCAACGTCGATTTATCAATAGGGTGACATGAACTCACGATGCCGAAGGGGCCAACGGCAGTTTCGTGCGCCATCACAGGAAAGGGAGCAGAGAGCCAAGGATCTATGCGCGCACAGTGTAGTAGTATAGTCCATTCTGCACATAGACTGAACTACCAGCCTCCTCAAGGTAAGTAGGCGACGCTGACACACCTCTTGACGTTCAAAGCGCCCCTCAAGAACGACAACAGACGGGTCATCGTTAGCTTCAGCTTCGAGATGATCGGATCCACGTCCTTCCATCAGACACCAGTGAAGCGTTTGCGCTTGTAGTCAAGCCTGGCGCTCGACCCAGCGATCGGAAGAACATCGGTAGGGGGTTGACACGGCTTGTACGCGCAAAGGGAGCCTGGGGCGGAGGCAATGCGAGTGAGATGATGGAAAGTGGGGAGCAGGTAGAGACGATCTTTCTGCCATCAACACGCAGTGGAATGCTGGGGATGCCATGGTCGAGGAATGGGTGCTGTCAAGTCAAGGAAGCGGAAAGAGGATTGCGAAGCGAACACATCGATCGTTTCTAAAATAGATTTCGAAGGAGGCCACGACGAGATGTATCAGAGATTGATGGAAGTAGGGTGAAAATGATATATCTTCTATGTGGGCGGGACGGTTGCCGTGGTATCGACAAGAGATAGTGTGTCAAGGTTGGGAGGCGGGATTGAGGGAAGGTGTTAGAAGGAAGAAGAGAGGCCGCGCGCGGGGCTCAAGCGGCCTTCACGTGGCCTTCACGCGGCAATGCATCTATATCGACAACGAACGGTATCTACTCTCGTTTGGTGGTGTGGTCTTGGTCAGTACTAGTGGCGATCATTTTCTTGCTCACGTGATCGGTGATCTATGATTTGAAGTCCGACCCCGCACGTATCTTCACAAAATAGCACAGTACTGCCGCGAACTCTGCTAGAAGAGCCGAAAAGCATGCGACACACCATCTGCTATATGCAAGAGACGAGGCGCTTCAAGGCCCTACGAGGCGGATCCAACGAGTAACCCCGCCGTTGCCCCTCTGCGATCTTTATGCACGTTTCTACCATTGGGACTTCTCTGCTGCTTCTATTGTACTGATTTCACACTCGTTGCTGTTTTTCTGAACGCCAGGATTCTCGTTTCTCTGGTCCATTATTTACGGGCCCTTGCGGCATTCATTCGCCTCCTCGGCCAGCCAAATCAGCTTGTCAGAATGACTTCATTTCAGCAGCGAAGTTTTCTCCCCGTTTATACGATATTTATCTGATCTTTACGGTTACAATTGTCTGTGTTCACACTTTCCCGTGGCCAGGGAGTGACTCTGCGTCCTGTTTGTGGTCGATACAAGGGGAAACGCTGGATCCAGTCTTAAGTGGTTGTCTACACCTACCGAGTCGTACCAGACTTGAAGCGTGCCCGGCTGGCAAGTACAACTCCCTTCCCAACTTGATCGGCAGACGGATCCCCGGATTTTCAGCGTGAGGCAGAGCCGAGCGACGAAATGCTACTATTTCAACCTGTTCGCCCTGCCCAAACAGTGGCACGACCGTAGACCGATCTTAAACCGAAGGAGCAATACGAGAATCTGAGACTCGAGAGGATGCGCATCAACACTCTAGGTTGAATGCCCCGGAACCAATAGATCGCACCAAAATGGATATGCAGGTTCTCCACTAAACAGATGGAGCGGCGACATTAATTAGGGATCGGGGACAAGCATGACGGTGGGTGGAAATCAGCACAGAGGCGGCAGCCTGACATGGATGCTGAGCATGTCCGACCTCGGTGAGGACGCTCATCGGATGAAATTTGCCAAAGGGCACACCCTTTATGGTCGCCGTAGTGGCTCGATGAAAATCAAACCTAAGATGGATGACTTACGCGGCTGAATGAGCGGCCAAATGAACAACGTTGTCAAGTCTTCGCTAATGCGAGACGATGGTCGAAGGAGCTAGCAAGGGACCACGATGTGTGTTTTAATTATTCGTCCCCTCGCGCTCCAGCAGGGGTAATGGTGTCGAAGCAACCCTGGGAACTCTTCCCTGGCGTGTATCGATCCTGATCCCAACGGATGGCTCCTGCACTCACTTGCCTAGCGACTTTGAAGGATGCACACCGTAGCTCTGTCTCCTTTATTTCTTTCTCCCCGTTTAATACTTCACCATTTGTCATCAGTGCAGGCGAAGATGGTGTCACCTATTTCCTCCCGATCCAAACGCCACTGACAGGGGTGTATCTCGAGAGCGGTTCCCTTTATCCTGTTGCAGTCGCATGGCTCAACGGCACATGCATGCTCGGCTGGAACAACGGTATGATAATAGAGATCCTTTTTGATGTGCAAACGGTATGTCGTATTGACTCTTTTTGGGGGCATCACTATCTTAACCTGAGCAACGACACCAGTCTGTTCTGGAAATAGTTTCGGTTGTCCCCAAAAAGCTGAAACACTCCGTGCACCAGATTGCTGTCTGTAGAAATGATGGGCTGCATCGCATGGCTCTCAGCAGCGGTTCCGACTTACAACTTTGCCTTGCCGGGGAGTCAGGGAGCTGGGAAACCTTTGAAATCAAAATTCCATCAACGGACCTTGCACATGCCATTACTTACCTCGCATTCCTACCTGGTTCGCCAACAGAGCTTCTGGCGTGCTTCCTGGGCGGTTCCGTATGGTGAGCGTTCTTCATGCCGTTCCACCGTCGACGACTGACTAGTCTACTGGTTTCATGCACCTAGCGTCTGGACCATAAATGGCACGAACTGTAGTGGTAGGGCCGTTCAACTAAGCTCGCGGATGTAAGTCTCCGTTGCCCACCAAGTATCTTCAACGTAAGGTAAACATTCCTAGTAGCGGCACATCCTGTCTATCATCCTGTGGGACCAAGTTGGCTGTGGCGAATCTTAACGATGGAATCGACATATATAACCTGGCGGGGGATTGGAGTCAGGCTCATCAACTATCACCAGCCCAACACGTACATTTTGCGCCAGATGACAATATTGCTCTGCCCGTCAGCTTTATTGGGAACAACACGCATGTACTTGTAGGAAGTACCTCAGGGAGAGCCGTCCTTATTGAACTGGGGAGCCAACCTCCAACGATGGTGTCCTTGCCGCACGGTACGATGGTTCCATTCCAATCTTCTCGCTACTCTAAGCTCAAAAATCTCATCAGACCCTTCCTGCGATGTTCTCTCGATTGCGGTATGTATCCATTTTGACCTGATCGCTAAAATAACATTTTTGGAAATAGGTAAACCAGGCTTCCACTCGCATTGCAACAGGTGAGACGTCCAAGGTTCCTCGCTCATGCTCGGTCAAGTTGTGGGTTGTCGGACACGGTAAGCATCCTTGGACTTACTCAAATATAGGTTCTTAGACACATGTCACATTCAGAGACAACTGGGTTGCAGATACCTCTCCAGAGTCAACGTCTTCCCCAACGCGTCACACTCCAAAGCCTGATAGACTCTTTTATCGGGGAAGGAAATACTTGGAAGATATTTCAGAACTAAGCTGATTATATGGTTCGTGTATCTGGTGAAGTTGTCGAATGATCGAGTTAGTGACTATGATGTGAACGCTGTGTGGCGTATGGGGGATCAAAACACACGAACGTTTCAATCTACATGCGTAGGATACTAGAGCCCAGCCTACAAGATCGATCAGTACTAAAGCTTAAGATAGCAATCCCGCGAGGAGGGGAATGGAACTCACCGTTAGCATCTACGAGCTTGCCCCCTCCGCGTTTCGCCATCTATCGTCACTGCAATGAAATCCCAATTGTTTGAAGAGGTCCGATCCTCGAGTGAAAGCCCCGGTGTATGATAAGGAATGAGATATGAGGGAGACCCCCTGTAGGAGTCTTAATGCGGCGTAGCGATAATATAAGGTAAATATTATTGATGAGCTGGGGGCTATCGTTGACAACGACGCCGAGGGTGTGTACCGCTAGGTACACGACACGCGAGCTTCGCATACCTCCGGCGAGAGTGGTGTAGGAAGAAGGCCGCAGTGCTTGACGTTGGCAAAGGTGCATGGGGATTGACGACACCGTCACCTTTGAGGCGAGACCATTGCACATATTTAGGCACCAGATAATATCCGAGAAAGGAAGGTATCTGCTATCTGCTCTCGATAATTTGTTTAAGTTCCATGATCTACTATTCGTACAACAACTTGGTCAACACAGCTATACAACACAGCTACACAACCCACTCCGTGGGTCAATACAGAGACCTAGCCAGCGCAATTCGGAGACGTCATAGGCTAAAGCATTTCATATGCGCGTCGGACCTCTCGATCTCGTGACCTGTACGTGCTTAAGGTGGCGCCTAAGACCCAGTTAGGGAGTTTCGTGCTAACTGGTTGACGCTGGCTGAGCACTCGGCCCTTCCCAAAGGTGGGATGAGCATCGCCCACTTTGACGGTCTGCCAACTGCCGTCCTTGAAAACCCAACGTTGGACACCAGTTAGGTGGACATGTACATAGAGGTCTCCGGCCTTCCCGGTTGACGCTGTTATGGGAGGTTGCAAAATGGTGGATGTACCTCGCGTTCGATAGCAGACGAACGGGATCGTCTGAGCGTCCGGTGTATTTGGAAGGATCACAAAGGATAGCTCGTGTCTCTCCAATTCAATCCTTTGCCGTAGGTATCGGAATATCAGAATCGGCCCGATTATCGTTCCTAGACGTAAGCTCACCTCTCGGTTCCGGTGTTCACCCCATTCAGAGCCAACGGATCCTCGCGGCGTGGTTGTACCCCAGCCCAAGGTTCCTCATCGTTGTCTAAACTGGCAGCAAGGCCATGTACTCGATTCGGCTTGGATGTGGACTCTCTTGCATTACTGGTCGACTGGGTGTTGATGTACTGGAGAAGCTGGGCGGCAGCTGCCGATAAAGGTGGTCCACCTGGAGCGATCCCTATTGGTGGTGGTGCGGTGAACTGCATTGCTGACTTCGTACTAGTAGATGCCTCTGTCGTGCCACCAGAGCGAGCGACTATCTGTTGCCCGGATGTTGGCCCATGTGACGAATGACGGTGCTTGACTTCAAGGGACTTCGGAGGGCGAGGCGGCTGAGTAACCATCCTAGCCGTCGGCTTCACAACCAGCGACACTGTACTAGTCTTTGCAGGAACGTTGCGCTGGGGCTGTGCAATGAGCTCGTCCCTTGTATTTAAAGGTGGTACGGTCGACCTTATGGCAACGCCGGATGCAAGACCTTGAGTCTGAGCTGACCGCATTTGTTGATAACTCCGAAGGTGCCCTGCATCGTGGTCTACGTCTTCGCTCACATCGCTCGAGACGGAGCTGGGTGGAGTTTGGTGTGGATAGCGAGTGAGTGAAGGGGACTTGATTGTTGGGGACCTGGGGGTGCCTGATCGCGATCGACGAGGCCAGCTGTAGAACGGTGAGGCCGTCGGACGGGGTGAAGGGGGACGCTCAAAAAAGTCGTAGTCGTGCGGCCACATGGGTGTTTTGTAGTCCACACGCAATGGGAGACAGAGACAGACTATAAGTAGTCCGTCTAGTCCACCGTATTTCTTTCAGGTAGCCTAACCACAGGCTGTATTCGAGTAGCCGGAAACACGTGGTTACTAAGGACAGGTGCCTGACCTCCCCAGGCGGGTTACAACAGAACAGGCTCAACAGGCAGTTTGGTAATCATCTCGAGAGCCTGGGCGTGAATAAACTCCGTAGTGTACAGCTGGTGGGAGTCGTCAGCAACGTCTGGTGGTATAAAGCTTGTTGACCACGTACTGCGCCAACGCGAAGAGCTGGAAACATCCGCAACAGCTTATTAAGCTGATAGCCAAATAATCAGCTATGACGAGAGGAAGTTGTGATAGGACTCACCGAAACAAGAAAGGCTACGACGGTAAACAGCGCAGAAAGGATGAACGTTACGATTTGGACCAAGCGACTCAGGACCCCATAGAGGACCAAAAAGAGCTTGAAGAAAATGATAGCCTAGTGGCGATTGTCAGCGATGGTGTGCACATACGGAGGAAAGTATGACTCGCCTGAAGCGATGCCGCAGTCAAAGTCACGACAAACGCAATGACGGTGGCGACGTACACATAGTTTTCAAACGCGTTAGGCAGGTCCAGCTGATTGACAACAATAATAGACCAGGGATAACCACCCTGGCCAAGGTTGGTGTTAGTTCCGAGACAGACGACTACTCCGCTGAGCCTACCTGCGTAACTACAACGGGAAGTGCTTCCGCGATGATATCGGTGTCGACGTCCATCTCGTCTGTGTGAGTGTTGCTCAACGTATCCTATCCCAGATATTTAGCATATCACACAAGTTTACGAAGACGAATATCAACGAACGTTCATCGGGAATTGGGAATAACCAGCGACGTCACGACGGTAGGAATGGTGATGGAATCTAACGTCGCATGTGCCACCCAGAGCGGTTTAAATGCCTCGAGGCTGGTCAAAGACAGTCTATGGGCGTTATCTATCATGGTTGACTCGTAGTTCTGGTGCCCAAGATCACCGTGCAACACGTCGCGCGTCCGCGTCGTTTTCACACGCTGGAGGCCTCTGCGTGGCGTTTCCTTTCAACTGTGAACCATATGGTCGGGTATCCCCCAACCCCCCCACATTCGATTTAGTCACTCTTCTTGAGGCACGCTTCGCCTCGTGTACCACAGGTTTTGTTTTACGAATTTGGCAACGAAGGCCCCCAGTCGTTACACTGCCTAGGCCCGAACTGGTACCCTTGATGGACGGGTTGTTGCCAGACGTTCTCTTGTGAAGGCTCTTCCGGTGTGGTGAGCGTTGGGACTTGGACCGAGCGTTGTTATAAAGCCTGGGGCGTCCATATTCCCCTAGTTTCATCCTCTGCCAAATCAATTCGCATCGCCACAACGCTCGCTCGACGCTCGATCCACAATGCCAGTCGGATTCTACACCTCCATCCCGTCCATCCCTACAGACGCCTTCGTTGCTAGCTTCTCCGGCCATCTTACCCTCTCCTCCCAACAGAAGAGGGGCAACCACTGCTACGCCTTTCAAACTGATCTCCAACTGGAAACGCCCGGCTTACAATATACGGTGCTGAAGACTCGGGTGCTTGTCTATGGTGCCTTGGACGATTTAGCCGATGGTACACAGGTCTTCTCAGCTGGGCTTATCGTCTTCGGCCATGCGAAACGACCGGTCGCACTGCACGTCAACGCCAAGGACCTTCATGTTCTTCACGATGAAACCATTGCCCCGGAGTTACTCGGACAACTCCGCTGTACCGTCAGTGGGACCATCACTGCGCAATCAAAATATTCCAACACTGGACGCGGTGATGATGCAACGGCTCGCTTGGATTTGTCTGTGCCAGGCAAACCAGCATCCCAAACTAACTTGTGCTGGTACGTGGCGGCTATAACGGTCCTTCCAGAGCACCTCTATTGACGAGGATTAACTCATAGGCTCTGGTTGAAGGGGAATTCGACCAAACTCAATGATATCCTGGAAGACTTCCATCTCCAGGATCTTGTTACCTGCAGCGGTGTCTTCGTCGGTCTCAAAAAAAAGGAAACCCCCGAGAGCGCCATTCCTTTCTTCCTGGTTGACAGCATGTGGACGTTGAGTAAAGCTGTCCTCCCGATGCCTGGTCGTTCCAGAGCTTCCGGGAAACTCAATGCCAGCGCTTCTACCCAGTCGTCAACTGGAAAGAGAAATTTGCCGAGCGGGGATGGCACTGAACGCTCCAGCAAGAAAGTGAAAGTCGGTACGAGTTCTTCTGAACCTGGGCCCAGCAAGACGGGAGGTTCGCAACTCCTTCGCAGGAGCCCGATGCCGCCCGTGAGGAGCCATCATGGTAAAACGATATGTGTCGAGATGCTGGAAGATTCTGCAACCCCCGAAGATACCCTCGCCCAGGAAGACGAGGCGGAAGCCGATGAATTCGAAGTTGAGAATGCGTTGAGTGACGAGGATAACTAGCGTTCTCTCATGGACCTCCCCCCAGATCCATACCACTCTAGTGTTTATAGGTTTCGATGTACGCTCTTATACACTCTCGAGTCTCGACCAGTTGTCTATGGATATCTCAGCGATAGTGTCATCTGATTGCATCTGTTGACACCTAAAGGCAAGCTACGTAGCATCCTTGAAGGATGCTCTCGAAGGACGCGAGCTAGCAGTGTCTCCCCAGCCAAAAAAGCATCTGGCAGGACATCTGCCAGAACGGGGTTGGTTTGCGCACGAAGTGCGAAGAGTCGAAGGGTCCTGTCGCCATGCACCCCTCCCAACACGGTCTGCGGCATTCGCATCGACGCGGCGATTTCCCCTCCCACCCCAACAACCACCCCACCAATCGGCACGGGGTTTCCAATGATGGGGGGCTATAATAAAGCAAGGAAAATAAGTTATACACAACCACCGTCCCGCTTCGAGTCCCTGTAAAGCTGAGCGAAATGCGGATCTGTCAGATGTCAGCCAGACTCTAGCGAGGGTGAAGGTTTCGAGCCACTATAATGCGGGAGCATCGACCGTACTGGAAATCTTCGCTCAAGCGACTCGGCTGGTTTACTGACAAACCAAAAGAAAATCCATATTTGCTATCATTTATTATTTAATATTAAATCGAATATATATAGGACATTTGGGAATATCGCCCGAGCATCGGCTCACGGGGACCCTCCGATCCCACTCGCGGGTCTACCACCAGCGGATTCCGGCATCATCAAAAGCAGTCGACCGTTGCTCCACAGGTAACACGTCTTGGGGGAGACTGATCGGGATATCAACATGAGTATCGAGTGTACATCGCCAAGGATGGTTCAGAAACTTCACCTTCCTACGGATTTCAAACGACGTCTATGGGCAGGTACGTCGAGTAAATTGTGACGGAGGGTTGGAAGAGGGGATGCACTTACATCCTGGCAGGACTCCAGCAGCATCCCGAATCAGTGTCGCCACAGGCCTGTGTACGGTATGCCATGGACTCGGACCCCGTGAAGATCGGCCTATAGGTAGAGAGGTATAGTCAGTAACAATTCTCCAGGATGACAACCCAATTGCTCACATCGTTTAGGCTGTAGGTCAATCCATGGGGCCGGGTCATATTGGTTAGCACCCGCATATAACGTGGTCGCAAGTTCCCGTACCCGTAGAGATGCAGTGTGCTGAAGGACCATGCACGAGTCCATGAGCAAGCCCGCCTGCACAGGGCCAGGTAAGCACAGAGTCGACAAGGTCAGTCAGAACTTACGGGGCAGGAAATCATCTGCATGGGGATTGGGTTAACCCCGCCAGGTGCAAACGGTATCAGGTGGGCATGTGGGCATCAATTACCGATGTCGACGCTACATTATTCAAGTATCAGTAGGGTGTATCACAACAGTACTAGCACTTGCCAATCCTTATGGTTCTCGAGCCTCTGCAGAGCGTACTGATCAGAGGGGTTCGGCCGTGGCTGAGTCGGTCAGCTTTGCAACACGCTACTAAGAGGGATATATTATGAAGTCTGGACTCATCAACATACGGTGTGGCCCACTGGCACAGCACCTGTCAGTGCTTCGGAGGTGCTGCATAAGTTGTGGTTGTGAGAGGCTGAATGTTGGATGGGGAGATGGTGGGTGAAGTCGACATGCGGGTCAAACGTAGGGTGCAGCTCTAGATGTCAATAGGAAGGGTCACAAGCTAATGATAGGGTATCATGCGCAAGTGACGTACCAATTGATCGGACCAAGAGTACCACTCACACCCAGTCGCGTCATCGCCGTGAAGGCTCCCCAGGAGAGCAGCACCAACACTGGCTGCATTAAGGTGTCAGACGACTCAATAGGTATCAGAAAGGTCACACACCAGGAGGACGTCGGGATGACGATGACGTGCCATGACTGCTTTCGTCCTGGTTAGTGTCGCCAGGAACAGGGGTACCGAGACCGGGATGGCGTTCACCTTGTAGAAGTATATTGGTGAGTCTTCCGAGGCTTGGATGGTAGATTCGGCTGGATTCGAAGCGATCATCATAGAGCCTGCGGGCGCAGGTGGAAACTCGAACAAGTCATCAGGAGGGGGGCCGGGGATTGGTGGTGGAAGGTGTCGACAGTCAGCGGGAAGGTGGGGATGGATGGGCGAGCGGGGAGTGGGAGGCGTTTGTGTACCTGTACCGGGCAGAAAGCCTCTGTAGGAGGGAACGAAAACCCGTCGCTGTATTGCTCGGAGGATGCACAGGCAGGCTCCAATACTCCTATTGCCCGAGTCTATTCTCCCGGTTATAAACCCGGCGGTATCGGCCGCCTTCGAAAAGCTGGCTAGTCCCAGAGGCTGTCCATAGTTGGCCTTGGGGGCACTTGGCTACAGTGCAATTTAACCCAAGTAATACCAGAGTCCCCCACCATCTAACATCGTGGATATTCGCCGGCCGCGGGTGTACGCGCGACGGCAACCAACACGTTTAGGTCTTTCACACCAGACACGCCTCTCGTTGACAATCGACCTGCGTGCACGCATCCGCCCAGACAGCTGCCGAGGCTGTACTGGCCCAAATATTCGCTGTTGGCAGCAAGGTCTGCCAGGCTGCATAGTGTTGAGGAGGCCCCTCGGCCGATGTCCTTGTCGGGGTGTCGCGTGTCGCCGCTAGCAGAGATTGGCGAACCCGCCGGTCTGTCGCCCTTATGTGTAAAGAACCCCCGTACGATGGTTCACGCGTCACACCGACGGTTTCTCTTACAGATTCAACTCGCTGCTCGGTGGGAGACGACTCACAGCCAGCTTTCGTTCCCGCTAACGGTGTGCGCGCCGAGTCACCTCCAACTCCAGCGCATTCACACCACCGAAACCCACCCGCTCAAGGGGGTCTCTCCTGGCGATGGTTAGCATGTGCATCTTTGTGCGTTATATTGCATTGTTCGTGTTGGGGATCCCCCGCGCAAACGAAGCCCGAACGCAACGCAACTTGCCTCGAGAACGGGCCTCGTGTACGGGATCTGGACGCGCCGAACGCTCGCGATGACCGTAGAGCAAGCCTCGCCCCACGTCGGCTTGTCTGCAATGAGATGCGTGCGGAGGGCGGGGGTTTGCTGGAACGACCCCGGGATCTGCTAAGAGCGGCGCACCTGACGTGCGCCGACATAACCTCTCCCGACACCGGCCTCCCTGCTAGGAGCGGTCTACATCGGGTGTGGCCTCGAGTCGAGCAACTCCCCCCGGTTCGCTTCCCGACGTCGGCCTTTCCGTCGAGAACGGCACACGTCGGGTACATCGAGAGGAAACCCCTCCCGACGCCGACCTCTCTGCCAGGAGCGGTCTACGTCGGGTGTGGCCTCGAGTCGAACAACCTCCCGGTCGCTTCCCGACGTCGGCCTTTCCGTTGAGAACGGCGCACGTCGGGTGCCACCTTGGGTGGGGTGGGGGACGTCTCTCCGCAAAGGGCACGAAGGGAGAGGAGGGCGAGCGAGGATGGCGGTGGTGGTTTTTCTTGAGATGCCAAACCTCTCCCACGCCTCTCACAGCGGCGACCTCTATCACACGTGGCGGAGCCCATCACCGACTCCCGACTCCCGAGCTAATCGGACCCTGACGGCGACTCTATACACGCCCTGAGAGAGTCGGTACAAGTGGGCCTCCGCTTCGCTACGGCACCGCGCGAGCAATGATCAACTTGTAAGTGATGCCAATAACATGGACTTGCGCTCACCTGGTTCTGTATCCCTGACAGGATCGCCTGAGAGCTCGGACAGCTATGCTAGAGAAGAGCTTTTATGATCTACACGGTAGATCGCTGACCCTTGCAGAAGCGGTCGGCTTGCAAGGTACCCTATCTTTCAAGCCCTCGATTTTCAACAAGCATGTCACTAACTTGGACGTACCGATGCCCGGTGTTCATACGAACGTCACCCAAATCCAATGTGCAAGAAAGGGGGGACTCTCCCAAAGACCAAGGATCGCACACCAAAAGTGGTCCGGAATCCGATTCTGAATCAGATGCGGGTGAGCTGTAATCTGGGCCATCGAACCTTGTCACAATATTTACATGCGTTTTGTCTCGTTTTGTCTATCATAGGCTATATGCGTCGTCATCTGAAGCACCTGATGTCATGGACCGGAACGACGTATCCCCCCGAGCGGGACCTCCGCTAGACAGAACCCATGCTCAGACGGTTCAACTTCGAGTGGGATGGACCTATGACCTCAGGCTGGAACTCTAGACTGGGGCAGGTTTTCGAAAGTGACTCCCTCGTCAATTACCCGCAATATCAACCACTGTCAGAAACTGCCCCGTTCTCGATACATCGTAAGGCGTACCGTTCTGAGGCATTGATAGAGCTCCTCAAAACGGTCGATAAGGCCTATATGGCTCTTGTACGAAAGAAGTCAGGAGGATCCAGACGACGGCGCTTACCAACCGAACAAGTAAACGAGCGGAAATCCAAGCCCACATAGCCCGATGAACAACAGGTAGAATCTGAACAGCCTCAAATAGTATTTGTTTTCATATGTAATTACGGCGGAGTGGGGAAGATAAAACAGTACATCGATATAACTTGGCCGGGCGCCTTGACCCCGTAATCTCAATCAAACTCTGAACCGCTCGTTTCCTCAAAATTAACCTGATGTGGACGAGAGATTGACGTTCTACAGGTAAAGTAATTAAGCATGTTCTCGTTGTAGGAAAACAGTAAGCGCAAGTTGTAACTCACCGCTTTCCGCCGCGGCGGGCACCTCGGATCAGGCGAGGCCGCTTCGCAGGAGGCAATTCTGAGGTGGTAGAATCCGACTCATCGTCAGAGTCACAGGTGGTATTTATCGAGCGTTTTACAGGGAGAGGAGTCGCCCGAGAGGTTGAAGCGGTTGAGTGAAGGCGTTTGCCCCTTGTGGCTGCAGGATTCCTGGTGAGGTTGATGTGGACTTTGTCGGGTGAAACTATGGTAGGGGCGGACGCATTTCCGTGGGGGAATTCTACCAAAGGGACCCCATAACCATTAGCGACGCCAACGACAGGCGTGTTGTTGGAATCGTAGATGACAGGGTCATCAGCCTTGAGAGGTTTGTCAGCGGGTACAATTTCGATAGTGAGCCGGCGGCGAGCATTGTAAATGGCCTTATACCAGCTGATGTCTCCGAGGTTTGAGATGGTGTATGAGGACTTGTGGCCCTCTCCTAGAGTGCACGGTAAGGGCGTCTTTTCGGGCCACCCTCTCAGGATAACACCCGCGTTATATAGGCTTGGTGCCAGCTTTGCCCATGGTACATCGGCAGTCTTGCCACTTGACTCCATGCACGAGAGTGCAAATCGCGCAAAATGCTTGCGGACGTACCTGGCCGCACCATGGATGACAAAGGAGCGACCCTCCGGAAGTTGACAGTCGATTGATACTGTACCAAGTGGTTAACAAGATGGAAGATGGAATATTCAATACGGACTTACATATGATATTCCACATAGTGAGACGAGCGAGCTCACGCGCCTGGTCACGTTTAACAACCACGCGGTTCCTGATATACTTCACCGCGGCAGTGAATACTTTGCTAGAGAAGCCGCCCGAGACCATATTCACAGCCTTGTCAACAACCGTCTTGTCCTTACTGTCAAGGGCTCGCAGGATGCGGGGAATATTGATCGTCAACTCGGAGGTTTCTAGATCGTCTGACAAAAATGGTTCACCCCTGTATATGATTCAGAGACGGCCAAATTTAATAGAACGATATGTGATGTGGACTCACTGGCTGAATTGGGCGAAGTGCGCAAGCAGGTTCTTGTTAGTCCACCCAAGCTCTGCATCAAAAAACTGGTGATAAACGGTCAGTTAACGTAGGGGTAACACAGTGAAATCCTCACCTTCGTCCCCTTTTCTGTTCCAATAAATGATTTTGACTTGCCCTTTGCAGGATTCCCTGCAGCCAACACGATGACATGGAAACCTTCTTCTTCACCTTCATGGACCTGGGAAGGACACACTGTTGGAACAGATAGCACGTTTGTGGTAATTTCAGAATAACGCACCTTAGCTTCCAAGGTGCGGATGAATTCTGAGAAGTTGGGTGGACGCTTTGGACCTCGTGAGGGGATGAGGACTTCGCATACTTGATTGGATGGCGACCTTGAGACAGTGACCATGGATCCCGACGGAGTCGTCAGAGTAGTTTGCTGGGGGGTTGGAGGAGCCTCGCTCGGTCTGTCATGCTCAGAAAGCGCAGGCAAAGAGCCTTCTCTGGTGCCGTGCATGTCGGATAATGGAGAAAGTATCCTTGGCACAGAGGCAGGGGAGGCCTCTGCCATCGGTGTGTCCTCATTATGTGGAGGGGAAGCCGACGAAAGAACGGCGGGTGAGGAGGGAACTGGCAAAGGACTAGCACGCATCTGGGGAGGCGGTGAAGGAATAGCAGGTGGCTGGAGAGGCGGCAAAGGAACCTCAGGTGGTGGCGGAGCCGACGAAGGGGGAGCGCGTAGCGCATGTCCAGACGAAGTTGCAGGACCAAAGGGCTGGAAGTGGAGAGGAGGCGGTGATAGCATCGAAAAGTAAGATGGATGATAATGCTGTCCACCCGTATAGACGTGTGCGGGGTGCGGAAATGGGTAAGGCGGGTAATATTGGGGATAGTAGGGAGTACCACCCCCGGGCATGCCAGTGATCTGCGAATCAAAGTAAGCGGGATGCTGCCCGAATGGTGCATGAGGTGGGGCGGGGGTTGCAAACGCCCTGTCATGAACAGTCGGGCTTGTGCGATTGCGAGAGGTTAGGCATTCGTACGACATGACTATGCGGTTCGACTCACACTACAGAAGGCGCCCGTGCTGCATTGGCAAACATTAGATGTCCACCTGGCATGTCGACAGGCTCGCGATCTTGGCCGTTCTACAGAGGAAAAAAATGAAAGAGAGGGTGAGCTCGAGCGGACAAAGCAGGTCCCGTAACGACAACACTAACACTTGATCTCTGACCCGCGTTGTTATCCTCCATTGGCAAAATGCTATAGTTTGACTGAGCGACTGAGCAGGGGGTGGTGGGAGTAAGGAGGTGGGGAAGGAGATGGGCGAAGTTGCGGGCGAAGTTGCGGGCGAAGTTGCGATCTTGTGATACATAATATTCTCGTCGCACAGGACACCACGTGTACGGGCTCACCCTTCACGGTAACTCCACCTCCGGATCCGGATCTCGCCGGCGACCATTCCACTCGACTTCGCTCATGGCAAGATCCATCCACTCTCCCTTCTCTGTGCACGGAATTTTCAACGGGTCATGGGCACAGCTCAATTCCAACTTACCTATTCGATTTTCTTTCACTTGTTCGCGATCGACGTTCCACAGGGGATTAACGATTGGTTGACCGCGGAAGGCAAGCACGACGACCCAGGGAACTCCTCGCACATGTCACAACCGCGCACGATGTCGCACCGTCGTTCTTCGTTGGCTAGCTAATTACTTTGGCTATGTTTCGACGGCGTAGAACACCCACTCCTCTCCTTACATCTCCCCGACACCTTCACCAAACTATACCTAAGTTAGCTGGACAATCTGTTCAGCCTCTGTCAACCTCAATTAGGCGCGACTATTACATTTCCACTGCACCACGCTCTTTCCCAGCTGCAGGTCTTACCTGAACTCATTTGGCCATGTCAATATGGATACCTCGCTCAGCAAGTCCCAAACAACACGTCTCCGGAGTCGTTCTAGCTCGTATTGGTAGTAGCGCAGCTCAGGCAATCGCTGCTCTTTTGCAAAACGGAGGTGCTCAGTGCTTGCATACGCGCTCTAATACTCTGACTCTGACGCCGAGTAGAAGGTCATTTCCTCCATATCTGTCAACAACTGAGCCTAGATTACCATAATCCAACGGAGGCCCGTTAGCTCGTCCTTGAAAAGTGAGGGCGAAAATGCATCATCTGCTGCATCCGGAGGCTCGGACGACAAGGCTATATCCAAAGACGAACTAAAGCCACCATTAGCCACGCGAGCGTGGACTAAAGTCAAGCATGAGGTGGCGCACTATTATCATGGCTCCAAGCTGCTGGTGTCTGAAGTACGGATCAGCTCGAGGCTCGTGCTAAGAGTGATGAAGGGCAGTAACTTAACAAGACGGGAGAATCGTCAGGTACGTGTCTATCGTGAGCTTATTGCTGTCTCGGCATGCCGATGGATCCGTTAGCTGCGAAAGACGACGGGTGATCTGCTACTTGAGTTATCAATGCTGCGACGTATCATACGAGACGGTGTGTAAATACCGTTCAGCATCGGGAAGGGCTATCGTCGCAATGGAGGGTGAGCGCTCGAGAATTGATGGCTCGTAAGAATGGTCCGTCTCCCTGTCCTATACCGACGAAGTAGTGCGAATAGATGGGAAGCGGTGTAGCGACCCTGGTGGAGGTGGAGGCACGGTTAAGGGCAGCATAGTAGACGAGGCATCTCCGGCAGAAAGAGTGACACTGGACTCCTCCGACCCCTCCGAGCTAGTGATCGTAAAGCTGCTTGAAGATGCAGCAAGGAAATCGACGGGCTGAGCGGAACGACAAGCAACGGAGGAACGGATAAAGCAGATGCCGACGTGACGGACGATGGGGACTTCGCAGGTAAGTGGATGCGGCTCGATGGGGATTTATCTGGTAGGAACTTGTTTGGAATGGATCTCACTGTGGCGAGCTCCCCAATATCGGACTCGATGTCGAATGAAACAGAAGGACGATGAGGTGCCTCCAATGAGATAGACTCGGCAGGCAGCGGCGGTGTCACAATATCGCGGTCAAGGGAGGTGGGAGTGGGTGCACCAGTGAATACGGTCGCCGATAGTGTCCAGGTCAAAAGAAGTTCGAAGCGGGATCGGGGAGGTCGGGGTCCGACGCCCTTCCCCACACGCCGTGACCGTCACGCTCGGGATATGTCTGTGTTCCCTTCGTTATTCAGTTTATATGAGCACTTGTATACTTAGACAGCATATATAGTAGTATAGCTAACCTTGAGGTGCAATTCGGTCCTGGCGTCAGGAAGAGAAGGGAGCAGGGGGTTATGAGCGGTGACGTGTCACAATCAAACATCGAACATCGAACATGAGCATCCCTGGAGAAGCGAGGCCGTCGGTGATTTCGACTCATCACACCCAGGAACACCGGTGTGGAGAAGGTAATGACATCATATGCCATTTGCCAACAAGATACGAGTGGTACAATTAAATTCCTTCTGTGGCTTGTATATCAGGTAAGATCATGTTCGGCGCACTCCCCGCTCTTAGCTCCGTGATCCCTCTCGCACTCTTATCCCCGGTGCCTCCGACGTGTGGGAATAGAAGTGTTCGATGGTTCGATTGTGATGTGTCACGTCCGTCGATGCTGCCCTCTCTCTTCCTGACACCAGGACCGAATTGCACCTCAAGGTTAGCTATACTACTATATATGCTGTCTAAGTATACAAGTGCTCATATAAACTGAATAACGAAGGGAACACAGACATATCCCGAGCGTGACGGTCACGGCGTGTGGGGAAGGGCGTCGGACCCCGACCTCCCCGATCCCGCTTCGAACTTCTTTTGACCTGGACACTATTGGCGACCGTACACGTCTCAAAGTGGCGCTCACGGATTAATATTGCGATTTCGACTGACTGTGATTCTCTGCTTCACCACTCTCGACTCTGGCAGTCCCTCACCTTATGCCTAACCTGAAGCATGACCGAAGGTAGGCCTTGAGCTTTGGTAATCGTCTCTTGACTTAATTGAATCGCGAATCAATCGTGTGTCGCAAGCCCTTTAACCATGCGACGCGCACAACGCCGATCTACAGGATACCCATTTAGCGTTGCGGCGAAGTCCGAAGTGCGTCGACCCATCGAAGTTGCGATCCCAACCCCTTCCACCTCCATACCACCCTCGACTATCCCCATATCCAACAGCTAAGTTATCTATGTTTTTATTGTGGGCTTCCAGCTAGATATGCTGAACGGCCACCTTGTGTATTTCCGTTCCGACTGACAAACCGCCAGTGCACGTACTCCGAGTTATCTCCGGGTGGGGTTTCTGCAGTGATATTGGATCTGAAGTCACCGTCGATCGTCTGGACCTGACCCAATGTAGTCGACCACGTGGGCGATACGGCGGCGATATGCTGGGGTCGCTTCACGTAACCAACCTGAACTTCGCCCGAGCCCATTCATCTCCCCTCCCCCTTAAAAATCCCCCTCCCCCTCGAAGACGCGTCCGTTCATCTCCCCTCCTCCCAAAGACGCTCTCTGTCATGCCGCGGCAAGCGCGATCCCCGTCCGTCGAAATATTCGACGTCTATCAGGAGCTCCGACAGCCTTTCAAAGAGCCGCAAGACCTGACTGCCGCCGACTTTCACCGATTATTCGAAATGCGAGAAAAGGTGAGTATTGCTCAAGCAGGCTGGTTCAAAGCTGATGCCCTCCCCCACAGAAGCTGATTCTACTATTCGGGAAGGATACCCCGGCTCTCCACCGTGTCCTCAGGGGCCGACGGGAGTTGGAGAAGGGGGAGATTGAAGCCGAGTGCTTCATGTGCTGCTCTGAGGAGGACGACCTAGTCGCTCCTAGCGGTTGTGGCCACCTCATGGGATATGTGAGTGGGTCAATGTTCATTAGCCACTCCCAAGCACTGATTGGACTCAGGCGTGCATGATGAAGCAATTCAAGAAGACAGGCATTTGTGAGTTCGCTTCGTTACCTTACGCTCAAATTGGTTAATGATGGCATACAGGCCCGAGCTGCAGACAGCCGATGATGAGGGACCGTTATATACATGCGTCCTGGATCTTGCCTGGGCCAAAGGAGACGGAAGGCTGGAAAATATCGGGTAAAGCCCGTGCGATCTCCAGGTCACAGGCTTTGAAGCGGAGGAAGAAGGCTGCGCAGACGCCGGAGCAAAAGACCGAGCGGAACCGCCAGCAGAGGGGCAGAAGGGAGGCAAAGCAGACTCCGTCGCAAAAGGTTGAACAGAGGCGCAACGATAATCGCAAGCGGGCAGAAAGGAGGAAGCGCAAGCAAGCAGCGGCCAAGGGCAGAGCGTCCAGCACCAGATAAGCCGGTCTTACTTGTATGTCGCTTTTTCGAAATGCTGTGGTGGATACAGCTATATATAACGCGTTACTGTGACCCTCCTTTCGCTACATGGTCGCCGCCCTAGGTGGCTTCTACATCGTCTGCCAGGTCGACCTCGACTCTTGACATGGGCCATGCACCTGAACCAACTAGACAACGTAACCTGGTTACCCAGGTGGATTTTGCCATGCCTACACAGCACCCAGAATGTCGGGGTATACGGAAACGACCCTCAAGAGGAAGACGCGCATGAAAATCAGTAATATCGAGCTGCGATTGGAGGCCTATGTAGACATTGATCGTAGGGCTCCACCAGAGCCCAGCTTAGCGCCCTGTTTCCCTCCATATACGTCGACGACAAGCTTTGTCAATGCCGCGCTTGGCACCAAAGAGCTGCTGGTGGAACTGCATGTCCGGATAGGCACAGTGGATGAAGAGGGCACGCTGAGTCCTAGGCGCGCAAGCGTCAGGGGGCGATCGTTCATGCGCAACGAGACGGGGTCGGACTCAGAGCACAGCCGCTCCGGACGCTTTCGAAATGGTTTTGGTTTGACACGCTGGGAGAACACCCGAGTTGCTATATTGATATTATCGGCACTCAAAAACGATGCAGTCGAGCGCACTTCCGTACATACGCGATTCATAGCATCGGCCGATAACGTATATAGTGATGGCATTCTCCGTCCAGCATTGGGATAGACAGATGCCCAGCTGGTGGAGGACCTCGAATGCCCTTGAAGGAAGGCTGAGGCCGAGGAAAAAGACCGAGAACACTTGGGGGATCCGATTGTTAAGGTTCGAGCGGGCAAACGAAAGCTGGGCGAGGATTGACAGCTGTACCTAGCAGAAGAACGGTGTAGCAATGGACTCAGGGTGTCATTCGCTCACCATTGATGTATCTTTCATCGTGTTTTCCCTTTCTGCCCTTTCTGTCGTTGCAGTACTAGTCAGAACCTGCCAAAGCGTCGGTAAGCAATCCCTAGATTGAGCCCACTCCAGTAAGCCTTTGAAATGTGTGGAGCTTTCTGTGTGCCCTTGCTTGACTTAACATTAATACGAGGCGAAGCGGTGAAACGGCGAAACAGCGAAACAGCGACATATTTCTTTGTGGCAAGCCCATTTTTCGCCAAAATATTCGGTCACGTGTGCTGCCGAGATCCATCTGCCCCGTCACTTTGGATGCCCCAATCGCTCGTCAAACGCCTTTCACCTCAGTGTGGCATTGGCTCTTTGTAATAATACAATACAATTTCATTTTGATATTTCTGACTTAACAACTCCCGAGTCAACAATTGAAAATATGTGAAAACGTGGTTTGGTAAAGAGAAGAAGGGTCAAGACGTACAAAAAAAATCCGCTTTGAGAATCCCGCTGACGGTCTCGTCGAAGTCGGAGAGGGTTGGTCCGGCGGGTCGACTCCGTGCCACCTTGAATTCGACGCGATGGTCGCTGTGAAGAATAAAACGCTTGCGGGGTTGTTTGTGAGGTCGGGGGGGCAGCGGGTGATGATGGTGCAGTGTGTCAATGCCTTAGTAGATAATTCATGGAGGCGAAGAGATTGGACGCTGATGGACCGAATCTCGTGGGTATGATTCTGAAGCAGGATTCTATTAGGTTAAAAGTAGCACCACCAAAGCAGGAATTACCCACCTTTGTCCATTCAACGCAATCCGGTGGGGGAGGTCTGAAGAAGTTTGGTGTGCGCAATCATCTTGATCATATTCTCTACCACCGCGTCTCGCATCGCATCGGCATACCGATGCTTAGGTATTCCGTGCTGGATTTCTTGCTGGATAGGGGCGTCGGAGCCGAAGATATAAGGGGGAACGCAAAAGCTTAGCACAGTCGGGCGGAATAGCGTGATTGGCAGGGAGGGTCACCAGAGGGACCGGGGTCGACCAGTTGTGGGTACATGTTGAGGCTGGTAGCCGCACAGAAGGAGAAGAATGAAAGGGGAACGGGTTAGTTGGGGTAAGGACGGAGAAGTTGAGGGAAGATACCAAGGCACCGTGTCGCGAACATTGCCGCGTACCGTCGGTGACGACGCTCGCTTCATTCCGTATCGTATACAAGCGTCGTGGGGCAGCGTTGAGTCGTTCCTGCCGATTTTCGTCCAGGCCGACCTGTTCACCACATATGCAAACTTTCCATTCAGGCCCTGATCCAATTCATGGCGAAGAATGGCTCAGAGACTGCACGGCGTTGGAGGGAAGAAAAGAAAGTGCGTCCTATTGATATTACACCAATTGCAAATCACTCACCCATGTCTAACATGTCCGAATGAGGCAATCGCATGGAAAGCAGAGGGTTGAGTATAATGTGCTCAGAGCGGCGGCAAAAAGAGTTAGACAGGCGGAAACTGGCGCATCAAACGGTAAGGTCAGTTCGGCTTGCTTATGCGTCCATATAATGTACCCGTTGTAGAGCACGTGATCTACCTCGACCGATAAACCTACGACAAGTTTGAGGGGCCGACTTTGCAGGAAATAGTCAGCTGATCAATCCGAAAAGATCAAAAGAGACTCGACCAAGCTCGTCAAGGATGGCACCAGGAGCTTTGTGATCATGAAAATGGACGACGAAGAGAATTGGCGGTACTCACGAGTAGTGAGATTTCGAATGCTGAGATTGGTCAACGAGGCTACTGTAGCCCGACTTGTCAAGTACTACCGACTCATGAAGGGGTCGCACATGAGGAAGCCACACCACTGATCCGCTTCTAGTTGCCACCACGTCGGTGTTTGGTCCAAATGTGCTGAGGTTGCTTATATAGTGGTTACATAAACGTCCAATGACGGCCGATACAGATGAGGCTAATTTCTCGGCGTATCTGGAATATTTGGGCGATAGTGCACCCCTCAACCGATACGCACTTCTTTCGGTCCTCCCTAAGGGTTCAGATACAGTTTCCCGATTGAGAAGGTCGGTCGTCCGTTCGCTCGGTCGCCCTTTGGCCTTTCAGCGGCCTTTCGCCCCGTCTGCAGACTAAGCGATCACTTCGCCACCACAGTCCATCTCACCCAATCCCTCCCTTTCCTTCTCACAGTCCGCGGTTTGTCGCTCTCTTGCCCCCAACCCTCGTTATTCATGACGAATACACCATTAAAAAACATGAGGGTAATAACGAACAAACACCCTTGCGTATCTATTAACTCGGTCATTTTGGATTGTACAAGCAACTATCTAGATTCCGTCACGACCATCATTATCGCTATCTTCCTGGTCCGCGTCATATGGGCTATTCTCCTCTGCGCTGTCATATCACCCATCACGACACGTTGAGTTAACCATGTCAAACACTTTCCACCACCATCTGCGGTCCACCGGATTTACTCCCAGGCGTACCAACTTCTCTACCGGGATCTTAGGAGGAACCATGCGCCGTAAGACCCGTATGATCCATGGACAGGGTTTTGGACAAATAATCCATTGGGAGATGTCCAGCACCATGAGATGAGGCAGTGGGACGAGGGTGAGATAGCTATCCTCGTGATTGGTCTCACAGGTGGTATCAATTGGGATAGCCAGTGTTGTGATTTCCTGGTTGCCGGAGAAGACCGACAACGCGTGAATGCTCGCAGTCGGGCGTACCCCCCTCGACCTCCACTCGAGCTTTCTCAACCTTTTCCACTTAGGGGCCAAGGTCAGAATAGCCTCGTCGCTAAGCACAGTGGGGGAGTCGAGATAGAGAACCTCCATGTTCGCAAAGGTTGATAGCTGTTTGATGTAGGGTGTATCGGTTAGAGAGTCGTCTATCGCTATCTGGAGCGTCGTGATACTGAAGGCGGCGGCGGTTGAGAGTAGGGCTGTGGTAAGTACGGGCGAATCGAGAGGGGGGTCGGAAAGTCCGAAAAGTGGGGTGTAGCACCTGATGGTGGTGAATTGAGGTGCAGGAGAGATTGCTGTGATGCTTGGGGCGACATTGATCGGTGCCTCAAGGCATTGAAGAGAAGGAAAGTTGCCGGGTAACAGAGAATCCTGAAGTTCGGAGGGTGGGATGCGCCAGCCTCGAAGAGTGAAGGACGAAAGATCGGGGAGCATCCCCGCTGCCTTCAGCAAGCAACGGCACTCGGGTTCTCGAGGAAGGGTCAGATCATGTAGGTGCTGATTCCCAGTAATCATCTCTACAAAGAGGTTGCAGTCTTTGCCGCATCGAAGCGGGCAGTCTGCCCAATCCAGTGAGAGGTGTCGTAGGCCATGTAGGCGACCAAGTGTCCTGACTAAAAGGAGACTACTTTCGTAGAGGTCTTCATCCGAGAATTCGCTCTGCTCATCCCCTCCCCTCTCGTACCAAGGGCTGATTGTGAGGCGGATGTAGGCCAATCGTTCAGAGGCAAAGCGAGAGAATAGCTCTGCATGCCAGACATGCATCCGGAGAGCGATGGAGGAGAGATGTGGGCAGAGAACGGATGGGTTTTGAGGGATGGGAAGCACTCTGCTGATTTGTTGTTTGTCGTATCCGTAAAATTCCCAGCAAAAACTGGCGAACTGGATAACCTTGACCCTTCTCGCATAGAAATTGAAGCGCTCCTCATTCGAGAATTCTCGGCGTTGAGAAAAGTTGAGCAGAGGGATCAACTGTATGGATAAAGATTAGGGTCCACCCAGTACCAATCAGATGTTGCAGTGTCTCACCGGAATCCAGCCAGGAGGAGGACGGTGGGTTACGGCAGACCAAAGGTGAAGCAGAGGCTTTGCATCCTTGAGAACACGCCATAGGTGATCCGCTGCTACGTCGCAAAATTTGCTGTTCACCAGTAAAATCGTTTTCAGATCATCTTTCGATGCATATCCGCAAATGACGTCGAGGAGTTCTGGGATATGGAGTGCATGCGAGGTGGAGGACGATAGGGACTTGGCGAGCGGGCAGGTAATGGCGTCGACGTAGAGCTGGTGTATAGAGCTGTTGGATTTCCAAAGTTTGACCAATGGGCCAGGAAGAATCTTAGAGAACATTGTCCCAGCCTCGCTAGAGAGTTCTTTCTATTAGAGAAGAGTCGATGGCTATTAGTATATTGCGTCGGCAACCACGATCTGGGGTGACATACCTGGTCGATACCTGGCTCTGGTGTTACACCCAGAATTTGCGTGACCATATCAGACATTGCGATGAGGGAGCAAGGAAGAGATTACTTGAGGTCTCTGCTCTGCGACCATCCTCTGAATATAAGACTCTGAGACAATGAAAGGTATCAGAGGGTGCGAATGAATCGAGTACTGAAAGATTTCTTACAACGAATCGTCGGTGCCATTCCTTCATTGTTGGTCGATGGACGCAATCATTTGCTCAGCCCTATTATGCCTTACCACAACGTGTCTTGCACCGGTACTGGTTCTCATCCCTCCTTGTTTAGCAGAATCCGCGTTGCAAGCTCCAAACTGTGACAATGGACACGTCAGCCTTGAGATTCTGATGAGTCGGCATGGTTCTAATCGGTGCACCCTCGATTGCGTCCCGCCCGTAATTACTCTTCCATTTGTCAATGTACTGCGGAGCTGAAGGTTGGACGTAGGATTGCGGGCATGGCGATCGGACTCGGGTGACGGGATCTCGCGAGCGCACGTGACGGATTGTTTTGGCAGTGCCGGCGCTCAAACCCAGCGGATTCGTGGCGCACTTGCCTGACACCTGCCGAGGACCCTACCTCCCACGTACCTGTCACGAAGCCGCCAGCTGTTGGCCATGTAGTAAGTAGGCTAGAAAGTCAAGCGGTTCGCCCGTTCAACGCCCGTTCGCCTCGCCCTCGCCGTTCCTTGCCGCATCAGTGGTGGTCTAACCAAATGAACGTCCACAACATCGACCCAACACGATGGCAGCATTGATAGCACGGTACAAGGTGAGGGTCGATTGCGCTTTTGCACCACGTTGCTTAATTGTCATTTTGTTTCATACACCTGGTGGGTCTGGAGATCGCCACAAATCGTTGGGTCGACCGGTAAAGTGATGTCACAAGCACGACGAACTTATGTACTATTATCCATGCCCCCCCACCAACAATATTGACGCCTTGTCTAATGCATTCTTTGAGGGCACGGTTGGGCAACTCTCGCCATATCTCCAAGTGACTACTAAGCGATCCCGTGACATGAGACGCGTAGCTTGGTTACCACCGCGCGTCTCACCTACTTGCTCAAGAGGGAATACAATCCCATGCCACGAAATTCAGGAAAGTGTGGCTGTGCACTGCAAAGAAACCTAAAGAGAAGGTCGCTGGAGATAATGTGTCGCGCGAAAGAGTGAAAGGGTGTTCAAGCAACGAAGCGGCGATACAAGCGGTCC
>WSTW01000271.1:2687-25722 GCA_019632305.1 Tulasnella sp. 403 | reverse complement strand
GAGCCGACATATTTCACCGTTCTTGCCTACACCAACGAGACACTGACTCCTGACGGCAAGCCAGGAGAGGCCCCAGCGCTCTGGATCGACTCGGACCCGTTGATGATTGAACAAGGCAAGAGTCAGCAAGTGAAACTCAAGAACTTTGATACCCAGATTCATAAGATCGAGGCCATGGTCAGCTATCGGCATGGATGACCGATGCGTGACATTTCTCCTCATCACTCTACTTTATCTCCACTCGATTGGATAGAGTTGTAACCTATATGCCTTTTGGAATATTCTATTCGCTGTTCGTTCGCTATATGTTCTGGCTAAAGCCTAAAGGCGGAGTTGTGGTTCGCGTCCTCCGGCACGTTTCGCAGCACGTGATCTAGTTCAGTCGAACTTTCGGATTGAAGGTGGTGACATTTTGCGTGTGCATAGGAAAATCTGTAGTCATTCTCAAGGGAATGAGTCATTGAGGTGGGGTATTTGTCAGTCGCCATTATAAATCTGAGTCTGACGGGCCTTGAGATGCGAGAGACGACAGATGTGCTCCAACCCGCACATGAGACTTCCCAATGACTATCGTGGGTCGAGACCTCACACTTTGTTTCGGTACAAAATAGTAGTTTGGTCCTACTCTAAAGTACACATGGGACATCTCCATCTCGTGAAGTGTCCATCAATCTCCCACTGACAAGGCTAAATCGGATGCTCGACACGCGCCCAACAACAAAAGCCTAGACCAGCAGTCATATTAAAGTGCATCTGACTTGCCATCCATAGAAATTATTCAAGGGGAAGTAGCTTCAAGGTGGTTGGCAAAACTTCAGCACCCAGGATTCCCATGTGGTCCCCCACCATGGTACTAACTGGGCGGTACAGAGCTTGACTGCGCAGATCGGACGGGATGCGGTATTTTCTCTGTCCTATGGCCGAAGATGTATGCCCATCCATCGCAAGCGTCCATCAGGAGTGGACGCACGAGTCGGTTTACTGAAAATAGCTCTGTAAGGGTCATCTTTGGGGGGTAGAAACGCGTCTTAAAGGGACCCGTTCATTTAGAGAACCTGGGCTGCAACATCGACCAGACATGCTTCTTCGGTGTGAGGGATGAGGTCGTTACCCGTCAAATGAGTTCTGCCAAGTCAAGAGTCGGCCATGACCGAAGCCGTTGTGCTGACACAGGATCGGAGCCCGAGCAATCCGGCGCGCAGCGGCAACAGGGAGGGGTGACTAGAGCTATTCCTGTACACCCGTATACATGAATGGGTGGGTGAGGTGATATTCGTTGTGGCGGAAACGGAAGTCCGTAAGACGCCTCTTGAGAAAAAAGGTTGGAAGGGAACCAAGACGTAACAAGCCGACAAGTACGTAGTACTCGAGAGGCTCGTGGCCTATACCCTGCCAAAATTCCTAAAGCCGGCGGGGAGAAGTGACATATTGACAAGCCCACTTGGCCCAAGCCAGTGTGGTGCTGAGGCCAAGATGCGTTCAAGTGATTCGTTTCTCCCACTGAGCCCCTTCTGAGGGTAGTCGGATGGACCGTTACTGGCATGGTAACGGCATCCAACGGTGGGGGATAACACACCGTACCTCGCTGCAACTGCGGTTTTGGCCAGGCGAAACACTGCGACCGAGACAACACCCTTTGGAGAAATTTCTACTACCATGACTAGTGGCGTTCGTGACCGGTATTACTTCTCTTGCGAAAGCTGCGTAAAGTAGTCGAATGCACACACGTTTCGCGGATGACGAATAAGGGTCGGGCTTGCCGAGCGTGCCGGAAGACCCGATGCGGGTGCATCCATCCTTTGATGCGGATCGCCAAGTGCGTCCGAGGTTGTTGAACTTGACAAGGACGACAATGGCAAGTGTTCAACGGCAAGATGGACATGTGAGACCGGGGAGGAAGGCGACGGTACTTCTTGACGGGAGAAGAAGGTACAGAAATAGACAACGGGCTCTTCGAACTCCCGACGCTCACCACCCTGGGGTCACCCGCTCTCCACCGAAAAATTCGCGAGCTCTGTCAGAAGAGAGGGAGTAGCCACAGAGGAGCATCCATAGCGACGGGTTTCTAGAATAGCACTGTCAGTTTGGGTGTAGAGTTTTCGAGGGGCGATTGGCTAAAGGGGAGGGAGCGAGTCGGGGTTTACGGAGGAACGCGCCGCGCGTAGGAAATCCTTTGCATTCAGACCACCCAACGAACGACGACGACAACGACGACGGGCAACACAGTACCGTCTCTCTCGCTTTCTTTTTCCCTTTCATGGCCAACAGCGTCTACTCCACTCCTTACGACTCCAGCGTACCCCTCCCAACTTCCCGCCCCCCGCCCACCCGCCAGCCAACGCGATCAAATGGTCATCAACACTCGACTAGCCTCAGACGGGGCAAGACGCTCACCCGTCCAGAACGCGGTGTCGCCCCAGAACCTCTCATAAAACCTCCCCCTGCTACTCTCCCCCCCGTATACCCAGGTGGTCCTGCCCCCCAAGTCGCTCCCGCTCCTTCTAGCTGGGAACCATGGTCAATATTCGCTCACGCCGTCACCTTTTGGGCCCCGCCTTTCCTTCTCGCTCTTGGAGGCATGAAAGACCAGCCATCACGTCAAGCATGGCGAGAAAAAGTCGCCTTGTGCTTCATTGCGTTAGTTATGGGTGGTATAATCGGCTTCGCCACAATGGGTCTTCAAGCCGTTCTCTGTCCTCCTAGTTCAGAGTCCAGTTCTCAACAGTTTCTTCGCATCGGAAGTACAAATGGCACGCTTAGCGTCCTAGGCCTCGTCGTCAATACCACCCAATCATATTCCCCTAATGTCGACTTCAACGCTCTTGCCACAAAAAGTCCTGGCCAAGACATTACCAGTCTCTTCAAGCGTACCTCGGCCGACTATCCGGCTTGCAATGGCTTCAAGTACGCCATAGCCACGGATGATCCTTGCTCAGGCTCAGGTTTTTGCGTGTTGGATGGCGTCTCAAAGACTACCCTCGACAACCTCAAGCTCGTTCTGACCAATCAAACATCCGGCTTCGACTGGGATCACGTCGTGAACTTCCAATACTACATGGTTATTGACGGAATGGTCTTGAATCTTACGCCATACATGAATGCCCATCCGAAGCCCATTCCAAACGACCCGGTCGATACAGCAATCCGCACGGTCTTCGCGTCACAAGCCCAACAATACGGCAAGGATGCTACGCGTCTCTTTTACCAACGCGACACCCTCAAGGCCGTTGTTCCTTGCTTGGAGCAGAGATACAAGGCGGGTCGTATTGACAAGATCACGCCAGGATGCTTTATTGCGGCGTTGTTCCTCTACGTCAGCTTGATTGTCATCCTGAGCGTTGTTCTAGCGCGTTTCGCGATGGCCTGTATCTTCAACTGGTTCATGAGCGCCAGACTCATCCAGCCCCCAAAGAACTTGAGCCGGACTGTAGTCAGCCCGGCTGTTCTCCCCGAAGGGGCTAACGTCGCGATTGACAACAAGAACGGAACGGCTCCATGGGCAGGAGGAGGAGAACCCGTTGTTATTGGTGGTAGCAAAAAGCTTCACAAAGGCAATGTCTACCGGCCTCAGCCAATGACGTCCCCTAGCGCGTCTTCCACTACTCTCGTCTCATCATCTTTACCCAATGTCTCCCCTAATTCGCAGAAACCCGCGCAGCAGCCCTTGATCACCATGGCCCAAATCGGCGCAGAATTGTTTGCCGTATGCTTGGTGACGTGCTATTCCGAAGGCGAAGACTCTCTGCGGACGACATGCGACTCGATATCCAAGACCACCTATTCGGATAGCCGCAAGCTACTTTTCATCGTTGCGGATGGTGTCATTACGGGTGAAGGCGAGAAGCGGAGTACGCCCGACATTTGCGTTTCGATGATGGAGCAAGACCCTCGGTTTGGCACTCCCACGCCAATGGGGTATGTTGCGGTCGGGAATGGTGCCAAGAAGGAAAACAGGGCTATGGTGTATGCTGGACATTACAGTCAGTCACCCTGTTACGTTTTTGTGTACCCTTTTTTCGCTGACCTTCTACCGCGCCCGCAGCCGTCGCGGGTCGTCGCACGCCCACCCTCCTTATTGTCAAATGCGGTACGGAGCAGGAGGGGAGAAAGGAGAAGAAACCTGGCAATCGAGGAAAACGTGACAGCCAGTTGATCCTTATGAACTTTTTCTCTCGCGTCACCTACAACGATCGTATGACTCCGTTGGATTTCGACATGTTCCGCAAGATGCAAGTGTTGATGGGTGTCACTCCGGATTTCTTTGAAGTCTGTCTCATGGTATGAGGGATGAGTGAGCTGCTGCTGTGCATGTCTTGCTGACGTCCTTCAAGGTTGATGCAGATACGAAAGTATATCCCGACTCCTTAACGCATCTTGTCAATTGCATGCAGCACGACAACCTCATCATGGGCGTGTGCGGAGAGACGAGGATTGCGAACAAGCGGCAGTCTTGGGTCACCGGGATCCAGGTCTACGAATACTTCATCTCCCACCACCTCGCCAAAGCCTTCGAATCCGTGTTTGGTGGTGTGACGTGTTTGCCCGGATGTTTCTCCATGTATCGACTCAAGGCGCGTAAGCAATCGGACGACGATTGGGTGCCACTCATCACGAAACCGGAGATTGTCAAAGAGTACAGCCAAAGTAACGTCACCACCCTACACCAGAAGAACCTCCTGCTACTGGGAGAGGATCGATTCTTAACCACCATCCTCCTCCGGACGTTCCCCAACCGGAAGATGATGTTCTGTCCACAAGCAATGTGCCGCACCGTCGCTCCCGATACCTTCGCCGTACTTCTCTCACAGCGGCGGCGATGGATCAACTCCACCATCCACAACCTCATGGAGCTCGTCCTCGTGCGGAACCTCTGCGGCACGTTCTGCTTCTCGATGCAGTTCATCGTCTTCATGGACCTCATCGGTACGACCGTCCTTCCCGTCGCCATCTGCCTCACCTACGTCCTCATTATCAACATGGCCATGCACCCACCCGACACCTTCCAGAAAGCTATACCACTCATGCTGCTCGTAGCTGTCATCGGTCTACCGGCAATCCTAATTCTCTTGACTACCCGCAAAGTCGTCTACGTGTCCTGGATGTTGATTTATTTGCTCGCTCTCCCTGTTTGGAACTTTATCCTACCTTTATACGCTTTTTGGCATTTCGACGACTTTTCATGGGGTGAGACGCGGTGAGTAGTGTCCTCCGTTGGTCCGTTTGTCTGTCTTACTGATATGATTTGGGTGCAGACGGGTTGCTGGGGAAGGCGCTACTAAAGCACACGATGACAGCGAAGGGGTGTTCGACGGCACGTCGGTTCCTATGCGTCGCTGGGAGGACTGGGAGCGGTCACGTCTGCGGAAGCAGAAACGCGAGGAGAAACGGCGGCGAGACATGGAACGCGCCTATCCCCGTGGCTTCCCTGCCGACCCAGCACAAGCTAGCTCTGCTGCTTTCCTCCGGCCGCGGACGGAACTCAGCGACGATGCTCGGTGGGAGACGGATACGGTCTCGATCGTTTCTTCCAACGACGACGATCAATGGGGCACCCAGATCGGCGCGTACAACGAACATGGACCAATGTACCCTCCGCCACCCCGTGCTCTTAATACCCCAACAATGTACGACAGTGCGCAAACACTCGGCAAAGAAGAACTCGAAGCTATGCTCGACAGAGGGTTCGACGAGACGCCGCCTCCTATCCCACCGCTACCGACCAATATACCACAGCATCTACCACGATTCCAGCTTTCTGATGGTGGAGGTCATGCAGGAGGAGGGAACCAGGGGTATTCGGGATATGCACAAGTGGGTTCGGACCCTGTTACTTTACCACCGCGAAATGTTACGAACGCGCAACTTCCTACAGTGATGTCTTATGGATCGAGTTCGGCAGTGGAAGGGGAATGGAAGACGCATGCGAAGAGGAGGAGCGGGAGCCGTGCCACGGCAGACGTGAATGGGCATGGAGGAGGGAAGGATTACGGACCATTGGGACCTCTTGGACCTCCAAGGTGACCTTCCCACTTTCCGTTTTCTTTCCTTCTCTCTTCTTGGACTCTCAGGTAAATTACCTCATCCCACGCCTATTCATCTCGCACAACTCCAAAGCTCCCAAAAAAGATCATCAATGTTATTTCGTCACGCGGCTTCGTTCCTTGTTTTATCCACCCTCTCACTCGACCCCGCATCTGCTGTCTCCCTCACACACTGACTCGTTTATCGGACGCTCTTTACAACACATTGATCATTCCTTCTTCTGGACCGGCCTTCAAAGAAAGAAACATTACCTTTTGCACTTGTGTCGTATCCCCCCTCTTGCATCAGTTCTCTCATCCGTACCACGCACATTCTTCCCTTTCGACTGATGTTTGCAAGGTCTGTCGTCGTTCGTCGCTTGTCGAGATTCACTTTTGCCCATCCCCCGAAAAGTGTTTATTTCCCTCAACACCTTCCGTTCAGGCGACATTACTCGGCGTATCTATCTTATTTTTTTTCTTCTTCCAGGATTTTGCCTTTTTCATCACCTCTCTTTGGATTAGCGACTTGCTTCCTACCTCCTTTAGATTATGCGTCTCTTGCACACGGTTGTCTTGCAGTCTCCCCAGTCCTCTCTCTAGTCGCAATTGCATTCATTATTTGCATCTGGCCCCGTCTGCTGGACGTGTACAACTATTCCAAATACGCCCGCTGGTAACCCGTGAAACGGGCAGCATGAGCGGCTACCAAATTCAAAGGAAAAAAAAGGGTATATGTCACAGATTCATCGTTGGGCATGTTCTCGATTGCCCGCTGGAATGCTCGTCTGCATATCAAAGTGATGAGTTCGGGAAGATGCATGGACATGAACGCACCCACATTAGTGATAACGTTCCCAAAGTCTTCCTCTTCGGATTTGTCGTCAGCACTGTCGTAGTCGGTTGTCATATTTGCCAGCCGCCCTTCAATTCCGCTTCCAATGCTTGGTCCATGCTTGTCTATCTCGCCTTCAAGGTCCGGACTCCTCAGGGAATCTAGGAACTGCCTTTCTTCTCGCATCCGTTGGATATGTTGCATGTTCTCTCCAGTCGGCAGTCTTACGGGTGTAGGAGTTTCGTCGGGGTCGACTTGCCTGTTGGGATCGTTGGGTTGATCGGTGGGGAAAAGTCCTAAGACTCTATCGTCAAACGCATCGTCTTTCCTTGCAATCCGGGCTCGCCGGTCGCGTGGTGCTCCGCCACTGAAGCTTGATGGGCCCATCGTACGTCGACGTGCCGAAGCGTTTGGATAAGGATTAAGAGGGAAGGACCCAGAGTTGGGGTTGCGGGCGGCTCGTAGAAGGTGGGTGATCGCGTGTTCTCCTGGCGAGAGTGGTGAATCGTTCATGGACAAAGACACTGTTGGCATCTGAATGGATGTGAGGACAAGTAACCTAGGCCACTGAGTCAGTTCCTGCATACCATGGGCCACGACATGAGTACGTACATCTGCTGGAAACGGGGTTGGGAGTACTCTCTCCGCGTGTCCTTCGCTGTTGGGAACGTAACGAGGGAGTGCAGTCTTTCAAAGATGGGTAGAATGATAGCATCTCTGAAGGACCGGAGGGTCAATGTCCGAACGTCGATTGGCGAAGAAGAAAGTGTGGGTTGGTGAGCCGATGGGGCATCGCGGTCGGTCGAGTCGGTCGGCGACGTTGACCGAACCACCTTTGGGGTTCTAGATAGTGATACCAGCAACGCATCAGTCTGTAGGGGTAAAAATACCTAATGAGGAAAGGTAAGTACACGGAATGTAAATGTGGATTTCGGTCACGCACACCTTCGACATAAGGCAAGATTTGATCCCAAAAGAACCCCCAGAGCTCAACGACGCGGTTTAGCAACTTATCATCATCCACACCATTGAGCTTTGAATTTAGTGTGATCATTCCTGTCCCCAGGAAGTCGATCACGTCTACTTCAAGGGTGCTTATTGCTCTTGAGGGTGATTTCGAGACTACGGCATGTATATGACGTTTCACGAGCGCGTTTAGGTCTTCGATGGGCATTCTGAGGGGCTCGCCATTGAAAAGAGGGAGAACATGTACGTGAAAGTTCGACCATGGGTCATCAGACGTTGTCGGAATGGATGAACCTGCCGTCAACGCCGGAGCGACGGTCGAGTGCGCCAGAGACGGCACGAGCGTCAAGGTAGAGACCGATCCTGCCGCCGAAAGTGCGTGTAGCGCCCCGGTATGCGAGTGCGAGTGCGAATGGGCGTGTAAGGGTGGAGTTGGATTGTGCATTGCCAGGCGATCCATCTCCCGGGAGATGAGCTTGGAATCATACGTCCGAATCTGTGTTTTCTGGGGAGAAGAACGGACATTTGAGGAAGAAGAGGCTGGAATCTGGATAGTGCTAACGGATGGAGCGGAGGAGTTGGTTGGAGGACCTTGCTGCGATGAGCTAGAGTCGCCCCGTTCGCGCAACGGTGGCGGCGGAGGTAATGGCGTTTCAGCTCGCGAATGAGAACGAGGAGGGAAGTTAGATTGTGTGTTCATGATGATACCTTCAGGGAGTCCTTGTCAAGTCTGCGACCGGCTGGTCGGAACTCTGACGGTGGGCACCCACTATGTCGAGCCGGGTCGCGGTCTGGCTTGAAATGGTCAAAGATCGCCGAAAGGACCGACGCGGTTTCTTGGGATTGCAGCACATCCGAGTCGACTACTCGGGCATATCGAAATTCACTAAGTGGCGGCTACTCTCTACTCCATACTCTCGCCCTCCTCTTCGCCCTCCTCTCCGCCCTCTATGGGCCTCTTATCTCTACCGAGAACCAACATACTCTCCACCACAAACGCCTCTTCAGAATCCTCTGGTAATTCCTTCAAAACAGCTTTGATGAAATCCGGATCTTCTCCTTCGAGCATCTCTAGCATTTTCTCAACCTGGTCGGCCTCCTTCTTTTCGCGTTTGGCTTTGAGTCTGTCTTCCGCACAGGTGCAAAGCCTTTCGAAAATCTGGTCGTCCTCTTGCAGCCGCGCGAGCGCTGCCTCGCAAGTCAAGCCTTTCGCTAAAGACTTGTCGTAGGCTGGGATCGGTGGGATTATCTCCTCGCCATGCATGAGAACTGCAGTCTTAAATTCCCGCTGCCCGCTTTCCCTTGTGGTGCTCTTCCTATAGAACATTGTCAGCTTTCGGGCTAGGTTCCATGCATCGGTCGCACTCACTTGAACCTGACCCTAATGCAACCTTTCCTTTGCATGTATTGCATCAGCTCAGACACTGGGTCCAACGGAAGGTCAGGATGCAAGGCTTTCATAGGCTCTTCCATGACCTTCTCCAAGACATCGAAGGCGGCCCGCAAGTCATAGTTGCTGTCCACAAGTACGGCTCCCATCACTGCTTCTATCAAATCGCCTAACGTCTTCGGCGAATGTATCTTCCACGTACTTCTCAAAATATCTTCGTAAGTCATTCCGTCGAATTGGGCCTTGACCCTCTCTGTCGCCTTGGGCAGCGCGGTAGCAGCGTGTAAAACGAGGTTGTCCAAAGAAAGCTCTCTGAGCGCGATCGCAGACAATGTTGTATTGCAAACGGCTGCTGATCGAGCGTTCGTTAGCTTCCCAGGTTGCGCCGATGGAAATCTGCTATAGAGGTGGTCGATGACGAACAAGTCGATGAGGGCTGCGACCACGAGGGTATTAGTATAACAGATGTAATAAAAGCGGATAGTTCATACCATCGCCTAGATATTCCAGCCTGTTATAACTTTGAGCGTCCGGTAGTTGACAAGATGGGTGCGTTAGGGCTTCGACCAAGAGGTATATGTCATTAAAGTGGTATCCCATCTTGTCCATCAAGGAACGGAGACTAGCGGGAGATAGTTCTCCAGGACGAATCTTGTCCCGGATGGTACCAGGTCGCCCAGGCCAAGGCTCTTTGCCACCAAAGCAAAGGCCAAATTGTGTCCCAGTTTTCAGAACCATTTTTATACCTCCTGTGAGCCAGGCCGCACCCAATGTAGCTTCTACACAGTCTTGCATGGATTTTCGAGGTGTATTCTGCAGGGCTAATGGGCGACCCTCCGGATCATGCGAAATATCAATGGTCGGCGTCGTCCAAGTCCGACCATTGACAACCCTTTCGGAATTGACAAAGCGAAACAAATTTCGTTCAAGAGCTCGGCCACGCAGATACTTGTTATTGATCGAATTCCTTCGCAGTGCCGTTAGCTGTCCTTCGTGCTTATATGGGTACCTACGAAAATGTTAAGGTCACGTCCTCCGAGTGCAGGTTGATCGTTGAACTCACTTTGTAAAGACGTGTACGGACGTGGCAAGTTTGAGACAACTGTCGCCTAGAGTTTCAAGGCGCTGATAGTCATACCCAGCGTAAACGAGAGGTAAGGTCAAGGCCTCCACCAGCAACGCGGGCGCGATATCTGGGAGCGACAACTCTCGTATTGCTTCCTGGGCTCTCGTATGACTTGTGACGTGTCTGATCAGTGCAGGAAATGTGATGAAGGCACGATACATGTCCAGAGTGAAAGGCATGTGGAGGACCGCCGAGTGTGGCATAATTTCAGTCGGAAGTGCCGAAAAGTCGTCTATCTCCTGTTTCCCGTGATTGTCAAGAATGGTACGGGCGCGAGGGAGGACGAAGAATTCGAGCATGGTGTCGTCGTCTTCCATTCCATAAATTGGTGGTCCCCTCCCCTTCGTTCCGTTGTAGTATTCGCGGTAGAATTCCACGTAGGAGCTGTAGGCGAGTTCCCTGCCCTTCCCGCTTGTCTTGATAGGCTTTGATAACGGCGTAAGATCATCCCGGATCCGAGAGAATTGCAAAATCCGATGCCGCCGGCGGTGACGTCCGAGGATGGTCCCAGATTGAAGGTGACGTTGTCCCCACAACGGTGTCCCAATCTCAAAGAACTGCTCCATTTCGCGGTAATTTGGAAGTAGAGTCTTGGGGTGTAGAGGAACCAAGAATGCGGTAGATTCCCTCCCGTCGAACTTCTTGTTAGTGATGCTCCAGTAGACTCCCTGATTACTGTACTTGGCCATGGTCTTCAAGCGCAGCATCCTCTCCTCCTCGTCGGTGAAAGGCACTTGGATGGGCGGACGAACGTTAACCTCCCCAATACATGGGTATTGCAGAGGGTCGTCGATACGGACTGGTCGGCCGATGACAAGGCCGCAAATGACTTGCTTTCCAAATGCTATTGGGTGACACCATACGTCCTTCCCTGGCTGCCATAGATCATCGAACGGGACATAAGCGTGAACAGGCATCAACTTCTCGGTTGTGAAGTCGGGAACTTGTTTACCATCGGCATCGACGCCATCGTCGACGCCAGGTTCGCGTTCCGGAAGTAGGTAGTCGTTGAAAACGCCTAGTTTGTGTAACCGCTTCACGGCCATGAAGCACACGGCCCGCTTCGCCTCCCCTTTGGTCCTGCACAACGGCCCCTGATATTCGAGATACTTCGTGCGCGGGGGTGGAACCGGTATGACAGGTGGCAAACGAAGGAAGACTTGGAACTCGCCCACATATGTCGGTTTCAGGTTTCCAGCAAACTCGTCGGTCGGAAGTGAGCTGCAAAGCTCGCTGATGAGAACGACGGCGGCCGAATAAGTAAGGACAGCGCCTTTTGAAGTGATATATCGTGCTTTGCGCTCTTCGTTGGAAATCTCCTTGGGGTTCTCGTCATCGTCAGGGGTAGGTCTTTCGCTGTCATCCTGGGAAAGCCAGTTCGAAACAGCTTCCTCGCTTTTCAAGATGTGTTTGAAGCGAGCGATTGCGACTTGATCGTTTTTTCGGACCATAGCATAGTAACCGGAACCGGCTTTCCTTGCACGACCCCTCGACTGGGCGAAGCTGACGAGGTTTTGGACATCTGGCAACAAGGACGTGAATCAATGGACAACACTACGCACAGCGATACTTACCGTCAAACTTGACGACCAAAGAGAGGGACTGAAAGTCGAGCCCTTCTTCCGCAACGCTGCTGGCGATGAGCACATTAAACTCTCCATTGCGGAAGTCGAGCACGACGCGTTCCTGGATTTTGACATTCATTCCGTTGTTCGATATATCCGAATCGCCATGTCCAACGATCCCCTTGCATCTGATCCAGTCAAGACCTTGGAGTTTCGGCAACAGCCAGGTTAGGGCATGGACTTCATCTCTCCGTTCCACAAACACAATAGCCTGGATCGACGGAGTCTTTTTCTTGTTGTCGTCGAGGAGTTGGGCAAGCCTCCAGACCTTGGGAGTGACATAGGGACAGTTGTGTGGCAGGGACTCAGTTTGAAACCTTTTCAGACCATGTTCGTCGAGGAACTGCTTGATGGCGTCGATGCAACGTTTCATCTCTACGTCGTGGCCACGGAAGTAGTCACGTTTAGCCGGCATTGACCAGGACTTGACTTTCTCCTCTATGTAAGTGTTTAGGTAGCGGTCCGCGGCGAGAACTCCCAACGATTCCACGGCATGGTGGTACCTCATTTCTACGCTTTCGAATGCCTTCTCGTTTCTGATGAAGTTTTGAAGGAGTTTGAGTTTGGAGTTGGTGAGTTGCGTCCAAAGTGAGTCGGTATATGTAGCCCGAGAAGGAGGATCATAGAGAACGTATTCAGTCTGCGCCCGAGGAGCGTGGATAGCGAGGTCATCCTTATTCGCGTTCGCAGTAAGGATGACGGCATTCATAGTGTCCGTTAATTCCCTGGCAAGCCATCAGTAAATTCGTCGGTACAGGGCACATAAAAGTATGCTCACTTCAGTCCTTGTACTGCCTTTCTTACGTTCCAAATTGGGGACGCGGTCATCCCAAAGATTTTCGGACGTTCGTTTGCGGGATAACGGAAGTAGTAATCCCTCATTATCTGTGCGTAGGGATGGTTGGATCTGCCGTGGTGTACTTCGTCGAACACAATGAGAGAAATCTAAAGGGTTTCCTGTTAGGCGGTGTGCTTGCGTGGTGAGGGGAGTCACGAACCTCCGGGATCGAGATGTAAGTATGCAAGAGAAGGCGCACAAGGATAGCCGGAGTCATAACGAGGATGTCGTGTCCGTTTATTTCTTTCAACCATTCTTCGCGATCCCATAAGTCTACTCCCATGGCGCCGATGTATCCCTTTATCTTCAGACCGGTCGTCTGACTCGCCACTGCATGCCAGATGTGGTTAGGAAAGCACGGACCCACACAAAGAATGTCCCATACCGAAATCTTGCTGTTGCTGAACCAAGGGTACCTTTGGCACCAAGAAGAATATCTGCGAATGGGATGGAACAGTCGTCCAGGAAGGTGACTACATAGTGATCACAACCCCGAACCTTTTTACCAGCGTGTATAGGTTGAGCTGCGACCCAGCGTATGAGAAGAGCGGAAATCAAAGTCTTTCCTGATCCAGTCGGTAACACTGCGATAACATTTTCTCGCATCCCTTTGAGGAGGATCTACGCACAAAATGATGAGCGGAATCAACAGAAATCCCCCAAGAGCCAGTCGTCAATCATGGCTACATACTTCACTCTGGTAGGCTCTGGGTATGAGGGAGTCCATGGTGAGAGGTCGGTAAAGAGAGACAACATCGCTGGCGCTCTTTAAGTACGTGGAAGGCTGGAGGACCTCTCTCGGCGACTCGGCCTTCAAAGGAGGATCCGCACGTGACTGAATCTTAGCAGTTTTTCTTTCTCGCCCGATCGGATTCTTTAATGGAAGAAGATCTCGTCCGGCTTGAAGCGATCAAGTTCTTTGAATGGTTTAGAGCGAACGGAGGTGTGGTCGACACCACCGCTCTTGGTTTACGGATCTTCTCTGACACCGGTCGGGGTGCCGTTGCTCTTCGCGATATTGAGGTCAGTTGTTCTCAAATATGGTCAAAGAGAGTACCCTCCTGAATATGCCGTCCCTATATTGGTGTAGGAGGACGAGACCCTGTTTGAAATTCCCCGTAATTTGGTACTATCGACGCGGACATCGACTTTACCAGGCTTGTTGGGCGAGAAGGATTGGGAAGCGCTGGGGGTTGGTTGGGCAGGTCTCATCCTTTGTATGATGTGGGAGGAGGCTAAAGGGGCAGAGGGTAAATGGAACAGGTATTTCGGTGAGGATGTCTTATGACCTTGCAATCTAAATTGACATCTTACACCATCCCATCGAAGAGTGTATGCCAACAGAATTCAATACCTTGATGTTTTGGTCCGACAAGGACCTAAAACTTCTGGAAGGCAGCACAATATTGGGCAAGTAGTAACGGATCGGGGTCCCGCCTCCGGACTAATATACTAGTGTCTTGTGCAGATAAAGTCGGAAAAAAGGACGCAGAAGAGGATTACTGCGGGAAGGTCTTGCCTGTGATACAGGTTTGATGACTCACTTTCTTGAATCTTGAAATCGAGCTGACGTGTTTCTTGAACGGTAGTAGCGTCGACCCGATTTATTCCCTCCAGACCTTTTGAGCACGGCATACTCATTGGAAAGGTATCACATTAACGGGAGCAGAATCCTGTCCCGGAGCTTCCACGTCGAAGAGTGGAGAGGCTCTGCCATGGACGAAGGGTCGGATTCTGACGAGTCGGATTCCGAGGAGGGCGTGGAAGATGCTGCAGACGTCGGCATGACCCCATTGGCTGACCTTCTAAACGCAAGATATGGGTGCAACAATGTGAGCTCGTCACCCACTGACCCCGACGGTCACTTACATGCCAGCAGGCAAGGCTATTCTACGAAGAACAAACGCTAAAAATGTCGGCCACACAACCCATTGCTGCTGGCACACAGATCGTGAGTACAAGTTAACCCGACATGGACCAAGGCGGGAGCAGCTTACGTCGTTACAGTGGAACACCTATGGTGATCCCCCAAATTCCGACCTGTTACGACGCTATGGTCACGTTGACATAGTTCCAACACCCGACGGGCCAGGAAACCCTGCAGACGTAGTTGAGATAAAGGCGGACATGGTCGTTCAAGAAATCACGTCTAATCCTAGTCGGGAGAGACTTGATTTCTTTCTGGAAGAAGGGGGCGATGAGTACGCTTCTCTTCTCGAGTAACTGTCTGTGTTTTCACTCACACAGAATTATCGTAGCGTGTTTGTTATTGAAGCGACTGAACCGGAACTGCCAGACGAGTTGCTCAGCTTCATTCGGCTTCTGTTGCTTTCGGACGAAGACTTTCTCAAAGCAACTCAAAAGGGGGCGTTGCCTAAACCGAGAAAGGACTTGGAGTGTCTGACTGTTTCGGTCAAGGTTCTGGAGAAACGTCTGTCTCAATACCCCACAGCTATCGAGGTGAACGGTTCGTATTGCCCGTGTTGACAAGAACTGACGTTCTCCGATAATGATATAGGAGGATGTGAACCTTCTCAACCAAACCCTGGAACTTAACGCGAGGAATGCCGTTGTGGTGCGGTTGGGGGAAAAGAAGATATTACAGAAAACGCTGGATGGCATGCGGGCAGTCTTGAATACACTACGCCAGGAAGACGGGAAGGACCGTAAAAGGAAGAGAAACATCGACGGAGATAGTTCCAGTAAGAAAGGTAAACGTTGAGATCCATGTATTCGGTAGATTGAGAAAGCCTGACGCGTGTTGGTCGGCGATGGTTGAGCGTGACGTGTGACGCGCCTCAGGCATGAATTCCCATGCTTCACCCCCAACTTGTGTTTTCCAGTTCCTCCTTCAAGTTCAAGTTCCAAACGACACGACCACCGCAGATCCCCCGCCTTGATTATGAGTCGTCACCTATCTACACACTCTCACTTTGCTCCTAGACGACAGTTTCAGGGGTTGGAAATTGAAGATGTGGAGTCGTCAGAATCAGAACAGGAAGAGGTTTCTCCTTCGTCGTCCGCGCCGTTAGAGTTACCCGGGGCACCTGCACTTCCTGAAGTCAAGGAACTGTTGCCGCCAAAGTAAGCGTTCCGTTCTGCGTTCACAATTGCTGAGTTCAAGTCATCTATCGCAATTCAGACCAGTCGAACGTAGGGACAGCGCACAGTCCAAATCCTCGTCCAAAAGCGCCAAACGCGCCACTAAAAAGAAGGCAGCGGCCGCAGCCCTCGCTGCGTCAACTAGCGAACCTGCTACTTCTACTGTGGATGAAGCCTCCGAAAACTTCGCCACTTCATTGTCCCCGGGTGCCGATGCAAGTGCTGAAGTGCAGCCACCCGCGCCATCACCAGCCACACCCGAAGTGAAGGCCAACGGTTATGTTGAGCCAACCCCAACGCCAAAAGTGACCATCCCTACATCTTCGAATGGCGCCACCTCATTATCAGTGGTCTCTCCTGCTTCCTCAGGCCCGGGCCGCGCTCGCTCCCCGCTGCGTCCGCTAGCTGACGCCACAACCCCATTTTCGCCTGTCCTACCTGACTCCTTGCCCCAGCCTGCGTCTCCTGGCCTGGGACCTCGCAAGCGTAAAGCTTCCAGAGACTTGAAGTCCAACCCGCTTCCCAAAGAGTCTAAAGTAGACCGCGTTGACCCCCGGCATGAGTCCGCAAACGGTGTCACGACAGCCATCACCGAATCTGGAGAAAAGATCGGCGTCGTTAAACTGAAGTTAGCAGAAGTCCCCAATCCCAGCGCAGTCGATAAGGACAAGGGAAAGCGAAGTGTAATTACCCGGACGATATGGACGTTTATTATGATTGGTGGCTTCTTTGGTGGGTTGTTCGCGTGCCAGGTTTTCGGGATTTTGAATGCTTATACTTTCTGCGAAGGCTTCCTCGCGGCTGGGCCCACGGCAATGATAGTCCTTGTGATGTCCATACAGACTATCGTGTACAGAGAAGTTACCAACCTGTTCGGCTTCACATCGAAACCGAAGGACGCCCCCCTATCTACCGCTCGGGAAAAGCGCGACCCATGGAGCAAGACTCTCAACTGGTACTTCTTCGCGGTCACAAACTATTTTCTTTACGGAGAATCCATGATATACTACTTTAAGGTTTGCCTCACCCCTTTATCAACCTGCCCTTGGCTCACACGCGTCACGGTGGTAGCACGTCGTTTATGCGGACGTTCGTTTCTTACCTTTCGCAAACAACCATCGTTTTATAAGCTTCATGCTCTACATTTTTGGTACGAGGGAAATAGCTCATCTAGAGCTGTATGCTAATGTGCAACTGTCACAGGGTTCATGGGTTTCGTTGGGTCACTTGATCGACAGTTCCTGAAGCAACAATTCGGACTATTCGGATGGGTACATATGAGCCTACTTGTCATTGTTGTATCCAGGTGCGATGACTCATGTCCCGTTCGTCGTCGTCGACTGACCCAATGCTTTAGTCACTTCATTGTAAACAATATCCTTGAGGTGTGCGACGGTCCTCTTCTTACTTGTTTGTGCTGACGCTTTGTGAAATAGGGAATGATCTGGTTCTGGGTGCCTGCCGCCCTTGTGATCTGTAATGACATATTTGCTTACATTTGGGGTTGGTGATGTCATCCTCCCTACGCAGCAGGAAACTAACTGTCATGTAGGCAAGACCTTCGGTCGCACTCAACTTATCGCGCTCTCCCCAAAGAAGACAGTGGAGGGATTTGTTGGAGCCTTCTTCACCACCCTTATCTTTGCCCTCATTGTGAGTTTGGCCAATCTCGTCGTCACACTAAGTGCTGACAATTTCGTTCAGATTGGAACCGCGTCTATGCAGTCCCCATTCATGATTTGTCCAGCTGTTGATCTCGGTTCGAACTACTTCAGGACCGTTACCTGCGAGCCAAACCCGTCTTTCGTTTGGAGAACTTTCACCATCCCCGAACCTATTCAAGCCATTTTGTCTCCTTTCGTGAGTGCTTGACTTATTCATGATGGCGTACATGTCATATTTATTTTGAGTATAGATCCGGATACCACCCATCAACTGGGCACCTTTCCAATTGCATACACTGGTTATGGCAGTGTTCGCATCTCTTGTCGCTCCTTTCGGCGGTTTCTTTGCCTCAGGTTTCAAAAGAGCGTTTGACCTGAAGGACTTTGGTGACAGCATTCCTGGCCACGGAGGCATGACCGATCGCATGGACTGCCAGTACGTTGAAATTCCCTGCTAATAGAATGTCTCTGACGTCTCGTTTCAGATTCCTCATGGGGATGTTCGCATACGTTTATTACTCGTCGATTGTGCGAGTCCATCGTGTTACGGTTGGGTCTGTCATGCAGACAATCGTTTCAAGTCTGTCCGTGGAGGAGCAAGTGTCGCTTTTCAATGATCTCAAATATTATCTGGAAGGGCTGGGAGTGGATGCCATTACTGGACGTTGATAACGGGCTAGCTTTAGACTTGCGGAATGCACTTTGTTACTCAGGGCTGCGCGCTGCTGCTTAGTCAGCACCGCAGTGATCATCCAGAGGTTGCGCGGTGTCCTTGAACCACTCCATCTCCACCACCATGGCACAGAGCAACAATCCTGAGCAGTCTACAACACCCGTCGACTCACAAATGTCTGTGGTTAAACCTCCAGATGGGTCCACCGCGGCAAATGTCGAGGTGGGAATAATAACGGCCTTATCCATACCGATCATGCTGATTGTTCACCCTACCTGTATATTGGTTCTCTAGGGCCCAACAGATCCCTTTCACAGTGCTAGCATGTCTAGTCCAGCATCCCCCGTGACACAGGCAGATATATCTGCTCCTGTCCCGTCGACCCAATCGCCCATCACGCACTCGATGTCGGAGCTTTCCAACGTTACCCAAGCCCCAACAACCCCTCCGTCCAACCTCTCTGCACCCGTTCCAAGCTCAACACCTGCTGAACATCGTCAAGATACGGACGCAGACCCCAAGATATCCGCCCTACATGGGATGTTTCCTGACTTCGATACAATGATCTTGCAAACGGTGTTGGAGGCCTCCGATGGAGATCAAGACAGGGCTATTGACATGCTACTAGGCATGAGCGATCCAGAGTATAGACCTCAGCCTACCGCTCCGCAACCAGTATGTGGTGATTTGCGTTCTCCCTGCGGTAACCTTAAATTCACTGCGTCCATAAGCAGAGTCAGACGCAGCTTGACGAAGAGCTCGCTAGACGTCTGTACCTTGAAGAACAGCAAGCCGAGCAACAGTATATGTCAGAACACCAGTATCAGCAGCAACAAGTGCCGTATCAACCACGTCAGGGGGGTTCGCATCGCCCACAAGCCGCAGGACAAGGGCACGGCCCCACCACTGGAGGGTTTGGAGAGCAGTTTAGGAGTCTCATTTCCGGAGCGTCGTCTAAGGTTGCGTCGTCCGGATTTGGCAGAGGAGGACAGGGTAACTCGGGGACGAACCCGGGAACGAATCCGGCAGCCCCGGGTGCTGGATCTGCCGAGTTCCGTCAGCAGTTCAACGAGTTGGCTGAAAGTTAGTATTTTTATCTGCCGGTATGTAGGTTGTGGTGATGCTAACCCGTTCGTCATAGCCGGGAAGAAGCATTTCAACACCTTGTTCACTAAGGTGAAGGCCAAGATTCAGGAGTACGAGAACCCGTGAGTCATTGCTATGCATCGGCATATCAACGCCGCAGTAACGTTCTCTCTCGTGAACAGTCCTCCAGGTGGACAAGCGGGACCTTCTGGGCAACAACCGTTGGAGTATTCACAAGGTGCCCCTCCCCGACCCACCTTCACCCAACAAGGGGCCCCTCAGTTGTATCAGAATATGGCCGCGAGCACCACGCGGCCCGTTGTTGCAGCGCAACCCCAGCCGCAGCCTCACCTGAATCCGAATCCTGCCCCAAGTCTTTCTGGGTACGACGTCAATGTCAACCCTCCAACGCGTACGTCAGCACGGGTAGTATGCGCCATATTCTGACCCCTCGTTTATAGCGGTAAATGCACCGGAACCACCTCGCGAGACACTTCCAACAACCACGACGCCCCCGGCATCTGGCCTAGGTACCGCGCCCTCCATGGCACAGCGGTCGTCGTTTGATCAGCCCACCTCTGCGCCCCGTGCAAGCTTCGATACCTGTAAGTCCATGATCATTAAGAAGGTTGGCCATTGATAACCGATCGTCCGTGTGCAGCGAGGCTCGGGCTGAAACCCAAACGTCCAGTCGCACTGGGTAGCTCAACCACTCCAAGTGAGACACCAGCCCATCCTAAGGACAACTCACGGCACAACGATGACGACGATATTGAATACGTCACTTCACCCTTTGAAGACCGTTGAAGTTCCACACAGTAATGGTTATTTAGCGGAATGTTTGGAGCTCTTATGTATACCCCTCTATAACGATACACGTCCCCGAAACCCGTCAGATTTGCAGTTAGAGAATTGCTTGATAACACTGCGCAGTAAGGAGACAGAAAATACGTCTAAGCAACCGCAGCTGCAAATGGATCTGCACTGCCAGTCTACGCGGGCGAAAAGACGTCAGCAAAGTAGCTCTCATCCACGGTAGCGATCTATCACTCACCATCAGTAGCCCCACTATAACGTGCGAATCGATGCAAGGTCAGACAACTCGAAAGAAAACGGTAGGAATACGTCGCACCAATCAAGCCAAATAGTCCCATGATGGACCCGAAGACTTCTACTATCAGAATCTTCACGAATAGCTGAGGATCAGCCGCATCTGCTAACGCAGCGTTGGAACCCGTAATGCCAACGGTCACACCGCAAAGTAAGTTGCATAGGCCAACAGTCAGACCTCCCCAAAACAGGGCGAAGCCTTAACACCGCATGTTACTCGTCATTCATTAGCCCAAGCTGGAAAACGCACCCGTATAATAATTGCCCGTCGTGTAAAGCTGGTTGTCGGGTATTGGGTAACTGCCGATTTTTGAGCTGAAGACAATTGCCATGATCTATACAGCCCAATCAAGCATGAGTGAGGCGAGACATCAGAGCATTATGGTGTACATACCACACCATAGATGGCTACGACTTCACAGAAGATGATGCTTTTTACGGATGTCAGTTCACAGCTCAACAGCGCAGAACGCACATCACCCACCTGATCAAGTTCTTCGTTCGAATTCTAGGCGCGCGCACACCTCCTCCCAATATCGATGCTCCAGTGACGAAAATACCCCTACCAGTCCACGCATCGGCGACTCTCACCGACAACAACGGTATAATCGGACAACGCACCATCCAGCACCCAAAACGCTCAGACCGACACACAACCCAATACCCGTCATCGCCCACATGTACGGATTGACTTCTTCCAAAAAACGAGCGACATTGAACGCCTCACCCGAACCTGTGGACGAAAGGAGGTGCATCCGTCAACGCGCAGTCCCGCAATTCGATACGTATGCTTCGGAGGGACCCACCAGTGAAGAGAAGATAAAGAGCTATTAAAAGCGCCAGAAACACCACAAAGGAGCCGTAGTAAGAGTAGTAACCCATTGTGGCCTAGCTGCGGGAGTCGAAATGGCGATCGTGGTTCAAGTCCAAATCTCTGAGAGTCGCCGCACCGTGCCTCGTTTCTCACGGCCGAGTTACATAACCCAAATACTTCATCCCCGGGTTCGGTTCGTCAATAGGCAAGTAATTGGGGTAGGCTCTATGGTACATTATTTTCCCTGGGTCCACGGTTAGTTGCGTATCCCCGCGAAGTCTAATGAAAACTGGAACCAGAAACAGAGTCCCTTGTACGGTTTGTGTTCGAGAGTCGCGAGCTCTGCCATCCAGTATCACCCCCCACCGGTTCCACACCAAGTACGCGCCTGCGTAGTCCCAAGATGCGTACTTGTCTAGAGTCGAGCAGGTCAACCATCAGTGCAGCGTCAAAGATATCCCAGCTCACAAATAGTGACCTCCCCGCCGTTCCAAGTAAAGGTAGCTAACAATCCTGTCGCTTGTCAGATACCGGCCCTGAACTAGTCCATCGCGGTGACAGGCTCAATGGCGAGAAAATAATCGGTGGAGCCACTGGTTGAGCTGTCGCAACAGCCGACGACACATGGCCCATTGAATGAACAGTAGGCTTTGAGCCGCCGTCGCCGAATCGGATCATGTAAACCACTCCGTAGTTGGCTATCGAAATCGCAACAGTCCAGGCGTTATCCTGAGACATGGAGAGTGAGCAACCGACCTGTAGTTCTATGAGTCAGGACGGCACACATCAGAGGTTAGAGTGAATTTGTCCATTTTTCGGGTCGGCCACACTGCAGGGGACCTCGGTTCTCTTTTGTCGGATAGCAGAGACGTCCCAACGCTTACTTCATCCACGGAGTGGGTCTCAAAATCGCGAGCTAGACTGGACGTGAGCTTCGATGCTGGTGGTGGTTTATTCTCAGCAGAACCACTCACGGGGGTCAGCAATCACCCGATGACTTCACGAGCGAACCAACAGGTTTCAACGCCTTTACGCACCTGATTTAAGATCACCTCTCGCGGTAAGCACTGTAGTACGTTTCCTTGGCCTTGCCAAGTCATGCGTGACCTTCCTTTGCCTCCACGCGAGAAGGCACTCTATGTACTTTTGTAACGGTCCCGAACGGCAAGCCTCTGTTGGTGAACATCCCCATTCGGGATAAAACCCCCGGAAGAGAATACCAAGGTTTGCGGATGCATTGCGTGTGAAAACCTTGTTGAGGAGTCTCAGTCTTCGAGTCGCACAGAGGGATATAGGTGACTCTGGTGAGACTGAAGAGAAACTGCCTGGTTGTCTTGTGGCTGTCAATCAACGGTGTCAGTTTCTCGTCGTTGGATTAAATTGGACAGCTTTTCCCTATATAGTGTTTCGTTACGCGAGATCTACGGGATACTATCGTTCCCCTCGGTGTTGACCAACCCCTGCATAGGGAACTAAGTAAGTACAGCAGCAGGAGGGTCTCCTGGTGGCGCCATAAAATACAGTTCCACTAACGCCGCTGGCTGACAGCCGGCTGCGGCCGAGCTGAGCTGAGTCCTGACGACAACGCCCGCCTCGACTCGCATTTCGCGGTGGTATTCCGCTCCGGGTGTCGCACGTTTATTGGATCCATTTCGAGTACATTCTCCATCCAAAGCTACGTACTAACTCGGGTTACAAGAGGTGCGCGATTAAAACGGTTCGCTTGAACACAACGGGGTGGTTGATCAATCGCCTACAGCACGCAACTCCTCGACGAGTAGGGGGA
>WSTW01000027.1:0-86563 GCA_019632305.1 Tulasnella sp. 403 | reverse complement strand
CCACAATAGGTCGGGTGGATTTTTTGATTGAGCAGAGGTGTCTGTGCCAAGGAGAGAAGGAGGCGGAACAGCTCGGGCGAGCCGGAGATCGAGGAGGCCGTATTGCTTCCTCCTTGGACTTTGCCCGTTTGAGGGAAATGAGAACCAGGTCAGCCGTGTCTTGGGATGTGATTTTGGCGAGGTGAGGTGGCAAGGAGAGAGTCAGAAAAGGAAGACAGGGAAAATAGGAATCACGGGGACCTTGGTGACAAGAGGTCCAGTCACCGAGAACCGTGGGAGGGTCTACGTCACAGACCCCAAAATTCGATATTGAGCCGCGTCGATCGCGAGCCCGGCTGGTGGGCAACGCCAACACAAAAGCCTAATTCGAAAGGCGGTCTGCCAGACGAGGTATAAAGCTACCGGGATAGAGGCGCGCCGCATGTCTCCGGCCGGGTTGGCAATGTTGGGAATAGGGAAAGAGTTGGAGCTGTTCATCGAGCACGAGGCGAGCTGATGGATGTATAACTTTGGGACACGCGGGATAGATGAAAGGGCAGGAACCGGGGTTCGCATTGATTCTAAGCAGTGATACAGTGAGGTGCATGCGAGACCATATAGTGTACAACAGGAATAATGTGCGATATACCTGACAGAATAGTAGCGGATAACCCAGAGAATGTCCAGAGAAAATTAAAGCTAGTAGGGAATTGGAGTATCTATACAGGGGATAGTTTGTCCAAGAGGGGATGGGTGGGAGATATGGGCGAAGGAGAAGCATGCGAGAGTTTGAGGTGGACGGTTGAAACAGATGGAGTGTATGATATGTCCAGGAGGGCGTGCGTTGGGGTGATGTGTGCGGTAGTGGCGAACCCCATTCGAAGCTGGACTGGAGGTTGGCATCTGATAGATGGACGAGTATCGATAGGGGTGGGAGAGTGAGGGCCTAAAGGAACTCCATTGTGCTGGGTCGCTAGGGTCGAGCGGCGGAAGTAGGGGCGGGAGCCGAGGATGCTGGGAAGGGGAGGGAGGAGGTGCGGGAGGAGGCTGGAGGGTACGGTGTGCTGAGAGGAAGATTGGATGGCGACGGTCGTGAGGGGGGATACGAAGACGGTGGCGCTGGAAGTTTCAGGGTGGACTGAGACGGGGAGTTCTGCGGGTGCGAGCGCGAACCCGAGTCTTGTTGTTGCTGGAGGATCCACGAGTTGCCTCGGGCGAATTGTGGCCGAACAGATGGTCGACTTGTGATGGATGATGAGCGTGCGCTCTTTGGTGTGCCAGCAACACCGATGTCGTCTGGGGTTGGTTCAGTTTCTAATCCCGGGGCTGAGCCTCTGCGGGAGGAATAAAGGGCACGGTCTGGAGTGAGACCCATTGGGACGGTGTCGAGGAGATTGAGAGCGTCGTGGTCGATGGAGTAGTTTGGTGGGGCGACGGATTGATCACGTCTGAAGGGCGAGTTTGGGGACTGGACGAATGGGGAGTCGAGGAGAGAAGGTGGTATTGGTGGGTTGCGTGCAGCAGCGCTGACGGTGGAGGTGAGTCGTGGTTGGCGGATTGGGTGCATGTGAGGGTGCTGGGGAAGAGAGATTGCGAGTGACATTGGTCGACTTTGTATTTGTGTCGAGGGGGGGAAAGTTGGCGGAAGGAATCTTGGGGACAACGCCCATAAGTACTTGGGCCTGACCCGCAGCAGCCTATCGGCAGTCCGATCCACTCAACTTAAACCCTCCACTTATTGCCGCCCGCCACTGCACCGCCACATATGACCACCCGGTCCGTTCCCACTATAAAAGGCAAATATCATGATGTTAGCGCCCGTTGCCGTGTCATCCGGGGTCAGGCGCACGTATCACCCTGCCGATTCTCACTCACCGGTCATCATCTCCGCGGACACACAAGGTGGATGGCCGATAGCCTCGGGAGGGACGTGCCGAAGGGAGGCCTTGAGTCGCATTCACTCTTCTCTTATCGGCTCCGTCTCGAAGGGGAAGCCGCTTTTCTATCAGAGTGGAGGACGACATGACCAAATCGCGCCGCTGCTGACTCTTCATCCTTACTCACATCTCGCCGTCCTCTCCTTCTGACTCTCCTCCACTTACAAACAACTCTCACCAGCCGTTCTTTGATGTTTCCGGGATCACTCGACCCTCGGCACTCCGCCACTCAAAACAATCTATCGATAGGTCAAGCCCATCCCGTCGCCAAGCTCACGGGTTCCCAACAGGAATTCCACGGATTCCCAGCGTTCCGACGGCTTCATCACCCCCTTTCACCCCCTCCTTCCATCCATTGCGCGTTTAGGGTCTACTCATTCCCAACTTTCTCCCGAAAGCCGTCGCCGAACGTCTCCCTAGCACCCAGCCCGAATCGGGCATTTCCCGAGTCCAAGATAGAAACACGGAATATTCGCCGACCACTACGGAAGCGTGAGACGTTCAAATGCACGGCCGCCAGACATGGTTACAGAACACTGAGATGTTCCAATACGTCTTGTCTCACTGCACTGCGCCGCGTGCTTACCTGTACGCGTAGCCAACGCCGCAGCAATATCTTTCAACCGAAGTTGCATAAACATAGATTGTTCGATCGACTTGCCCTGCACCACATGCTTTTGCATACGTACTCACAGAACGTCAAGTGCGGGCACCTCAAGCCTTCTGTGTCCTCTTGGAACAAGCAGCCTTGAGGTCGCAAGGCGTGAACATTCGAGTGAATACAGTAGTGCAGCCCCGTGTCGAGATGAAAAGGGGGTCAATAACTACGTCCCCTAAGCAGGTGGTCAGGGGAAGGCGAAAGTAACAGTCATATCCAAGTCGCCGCACTGTGAGAAAATTTCAGGTCAAACCGCATCGTGCCGCGCGTCAACTCCGGTTTTGAAACCCCTACACCAAAGACGCGTCCGTACCCTTGATCCACTAATATGGCCACCGTTGTAGCAACTCCAAAGCCTTCCACGAGTGCGGCTAGATCAGGCCCAAACTCGGCTTTCAATGACAAGGTCCGTCATACGCCTCGCCAATAGATCCCCGATTGAGAAGTCATTTAGGGCAAACCAATGGAAGTCCGGTTATCCAATATGACCGCTGCAAAGGGTATGTCACTCAACTTTGGGTTAATGTCGTAGTGTCGTTAACTAACGCCTTGTGGTAGCTATTGGTGATGTGGTGAGGACGTCATTGGGTCCCAAGGGTATGGACAAAATGGTATCGCGTACCCCATCCACACCCATACGCAATGGCAAGGCTAAGAAAATTTGGATCTAGATCCAAACCTCTCAAGGAGAGGTGATTATTACCAATGACGGCGCGACGATACTCAAACATCTCGCCGTATTACACCCTGCTGCCAAGATGGTGTGTCACTTACCCTTTCTCCCAAAAAGTCTAACTTCTTGCTTCCAGCTTGTTAATGTGTCCGCTGCACAAGACATCGAAGCAGGCGATGGTACGACGTCAGTCGTCGTTCTTGCTGGCAGTATGTTGGGCGCTGCGGAAAAGATGCTTGCAAAAGGTAACGCGTTTTCCCAAAGTCCCCATCCAACCACGTTTCGCCTAATCACTTTCAACTCTCAGGCATGCATCCAACAATCATTGCCGAATCCTTCCTCAACGCTTCCGCCAAGGCCGTCGAATATCTTACCGAAATATCTACCCCAGTCGATCTCAAGGACAACGCCAGCCTGTTACGTGCCGCAAGTACAAGTCTAAACTCCAAGGTAATCAACAAGCCTATTTGCCTCGCTTTGTACGGTGTGGTGACGTGTCTTGCCGGTTGACTCAGATTGTGTCCCAATACTCGACTATCCTTGCCCCAATCGCCGTCACAGCCGTAACACGACTGATCACCCCAACATCTACAAATGTCGATCTTAAAGATGTTCGGATAGTGAAGAAAGTTGGCGGTACCATCGAGGATACCGTGCTCGTCGATGGGGTCGTGTTGAACCAAAACGTGCTCGCTAGTGCCGGTGGTCCCACAAGAATGGAAAAGGCACGGATTGGGTTGATTCAATTCCAGCTAAGCGCTCCTAAACCAGATGTACGTCTACCAAATCCCAAAATGTTTCCCAAACTCAGATCAACGTTCGTCCTAGATGGACAACCAAATCATCGTCAACGACTACCGCCAAATGGACAAAATCCTCAAAGAAGAACGTCTCTACCTCCTCAACCTCTGCAAAAAGATCAAAAAGAGCGGCTGCAACGTCCTCCTGATCCAAAAATCCATACTCCGCGACGCGGTATCAGACATCTCGCTCAGCTTCCTCGCCAAGCTCAAAATCCTCGTCGTCAAGGACATTGAACGCGACGAAATCGAGTTCCTCACGAAATCGCTCGGGTGCAAGCCGGTCGCGGACATCGAGGCCTTTACGGAGGACAAACTCGGGTATGCGGACCTCGTGGACGAGGAGAGCACCGCGGGGGCGCGGACCGTCAAGATCACGGGTGTCAAGAATCCCGGACGCACTGTGTCCGTCCTCTGCATGGGCGCGAACAGCCTCATACTCGAGGAGAGCGAGCGGAGTATGCACGACGCGCTGTGTGTCGTCCGGTGTCTCGTCAAAAAACGGTGCGCGCTTCACACACCCCACGTTACGTGGTGCGACTAAACACCCCTCACCTTATTCCGCCACCCCAGCGCACTTATAGCGGGTGGCGGGGCCCCAGAGATCCACGTGTCGCGTATGCTCTCGCAGTACGCCCAGACCCTCCGGGGCATGGAAGCGTACTGTTTCCAAGCCTACGCCGACGCGCTCGAGGTCATACCCACCACCCTCGCCGAGAACGCGGGTCTGAACCCGATTGCGATCGTCACCGAGTTGAGGAATCGGCATGCGATGGGAGAGAGGAACGCGGGTATCAATGTTCGCAAGGTGCGGTGGTTTTTTTGTGTGTGCGGGTTGGGGCTGATGGGGTTTGTGTAGGGTTTGATTTCGAATATTTTGGAGGAGGATGTTGTGCAGCCGTTGTTGGTGTCCACGAGTGCGATTGAGCTCGCTACGGAGACTGTGGCGTTGCTTTTGAAGGTGGATGATTATCATCTTACGCGATGATGTGCATAATGCACGCTTTACCCGACATTACTAGTATGTGGCGTCGTTGCACGTGTTTCTAGACAATAGTGTGGATGCTCACTTTCGAGGGTAGTGTTAGATGTTCAAAGTATACTTTTGTCATGAAGTTGTATGCACGGTTCGTTACAGGGCATGGCGGTCCACTGGAGCGGAGATTTGGCTGTCCCAAGCCAGTTCGTTCATGTTTTCAGCTCATCCCATGCTTATTGACGCACGTCTACCTGGGACCTGGGCACAAATCGAGTGAACTGCGAAAAGGATCGCATTACGGATGTTTGAGGTAGGATTGCCCAAACACCTGACTTTAGGCTCGATTTCCTTTTCTGTCTCTGCCCCAACCGGCCATTGCCGGTGCGGAGATATGCGTGCATTTATCTCCCCATGTCAGTCGAGACCTTGGGATGTTGCGAGAACTTGCGGGCGTACACCTCCGCACCGACACGCACGGGGTTAGTGGAACCTCCAGCCTCGACCTTCTTCATCCATCTATCCACTAGCTTACATTACCAACGTGGACATATGCAAACGGTTGTCTCCACAACGTGAGTCGAAGTGTCGGGATTGCGGTGATATACGGATGCGTATTTTTGCGGCGCACAGATGCACATGGACTTACATCATAACGATCGGACATCCCTGTGCCAGGTACTCTTGATCCATGCAAACCTATCTATGAGGCTTTGCTCTTATCCGTCGAGTGAATAAGCATCTAGGTGCTTATCAATCCTGAGGGGGGGACGCGCCATGCAGCGACCGTACATCACCGCAACACCTTGTACATTCAATTTACATTGCGGAAATATCCGCACGCACATATCCGCAAATAACAACATTGACTGGTCCGAGGGAAAATCGAGTAATAAGACGGAGGTCGAAAGTGTTTGGGCCGGAATTCTACCACGAAGGCCGTGGCAAAGGCTGAGATATTGCAGCGTTGTTCGACGCCTGGTCGTTTCTTCTCCCGTCTCAGCACCTAGTACCAATTGGTTTTGATGCGTAAATGTGCGAGTGGTCATTTCCGCAAGGTGACGTCCCGGTGATGTACGGTTGCACATTTCTGCTTCCCCTCTGCGCTGATAAGGTCCCAGATCTACATACACTGGGCCGATAAGGATGAAATCGTAAATATAGGACCCTATATCTACTTTCAACAGGTTATGAAAGGATGGTTAATGGTTGAAATGTAGGAACACGTGCATGAGCGCGACGCGGAGATGCGCGGACATACATTATCGCAATCCCGGCATACCGATCGCGAGAATGATCGTCCACATATTCTTCCATGGCCGATATCAATTGCTGGGGAGATGGGGGAAGATCTGGAGTTCGAGTTCGTGGGTACTTTATAAACCCATGCCCGTCAATGCGGAAATGTACGCCCGGATATTATCGCAACGTCCCAAAGTTTCGACTCACATTGCGGAAATAATCCCTCCGCGTCGTCAATATCGATCGGTGGAGAGACAGGAGATTCAAAGACACGAATCGAATAATCATGGAATGGGCTCCTGGCCACGGACTCTATTACTACGAACAGCCTGTAATCTCCCAATTACAGATGAAAGCATGATATCAAATTACGAGCTTGAAAACCAAGACGGAAAGAAGGGAGGGAGATCGGGCAGTTTCTTTCGCCCGCCCAGGGTCAGAGGCGCGGTCCATCGTCGACAGGAACCTTCATGGCAGTGAGAGAGTCAGGTTCCTATCCACCTCCACCTCTGGCACAATTTCCGGTTCGATCGTAGCTCCGGAGCGCCCAAGGAACCTACGCAAACGCAAAAGATCCGTCCCTTGACGCGGTGCGCACGGAAGGCACTCTGAATAGTCTAGTAACACAATTACACGCCCGATGGGTAAGTAAGATGATCACACGGCACGGTACTCGTACACAGGCCACGGAAGCCTGGGGGTGATGAACAATGGAGTAGCACGGTGAATTTCCGAACCCACCGGTGCAGAAAATGAAAAAGGGTGTAGGAAAAGGGTGAACCGTAGGGACCAGACGCGTCATTATCATGCCTCGGCAGTCGCAGTAGCTGCAGATGAGGTTCCGGCTGCCGGACTGGAACCGCCTCCAGGTGCCCCGGGCTTCGGCCTTGACCGACCCCACTTGACCGAGACGTTCGTCCCATCAACCGTCACTCCTGATGCCCAGGCTTCTGCTGCACGTTCAGCTGACGCCCGGTCGGTGAAGTTGACGAATGCACATCTGCGTGCGTGGAATAGGTTGGACCGTGGGGAGGACGAAAACGAGTAAAGGGGGTTGGGTCGGAATCAATTAGCACAGGTCAAGCGGAGAGAGGAGGTAAGAAGGCCTACCTGCTTTTCGAAACGTGTACAATAGATTTGAACCTCTCAGCTGGTACGGAAGGCAAGGATTGCACGAGGGTGGGGCGGAGTGTTTGTTCAGTGGCGGATTCTGGGAGAGAGGAAAGGAAAAGCGAAGTCTATGGTCGACCAATAGCATTTCATCAATAACAACGTTGTCTGACGAAGAATCAGAGTAACGTACGATGCTCTGGTCGTCGGGCGGTGTAAGACCCTGAGAAGCGGCATAACCAGACATAATCTTTTTAGCAACTGGGTCATTCCGGCCGTAGTACCGATCCCGGATGTTTTGATTCGAGAGCTCGGTCTTTTCTGGGATCTCGTGCCTATATGGCAGTACGTTAAGTTTTAGGGCCCGAGGAAAGCCTAATGTATTGGGACAGAGCCACGCACCGATATGGGCATTCGGTCCCGCGTTTACATTCGCCCTTGACGAAGAAAGAGCATATATGTGGTCTGTTTCGCTTGTAGTAGGGATCTGTTCTTGCTAATGCCTTGAGCATGTCCTTCCCTGCCGAATTTGCACGTCCCAACTCGAGTCCCGAAGAGGAGGACCCTTCAAGCTGTGAAATTATTTGTTAGTCATCCGGAGATCTTGGCGTTGTTATTCTTGGATACTGACCTGGCGTTCCACATTCTGTGCGTAGTACTCCCGGTTGATATCGCTCGTGGGCGCCGCATTTTTCACTGCCAAAGCAGTGTCCCTAACTTGTACAGGCAAGCCGTACGTGAGGTCCAAAAGGCATGTTTGGCAAACGTTCTTGACTTTAGCGCAGGTTTGACAAACAACCGTGGACTTGAACCGCATTCCTTGACCGGGGTTCCACCGGAAAACTGTGAACGGACGAGTACAGGTCCCGCATTCGCGCCCATATTCTTGCTTAGTCTGGTGAATACGCTGTTTAGTGGGACATGCCGTATGATTGCTGTGCGTGCTTATTTACCATTCGGACGAAGGCATTGTCGCCAAGACCTATCACCATGCGGAACAGATGAGAAACGGATGCAATGCGACGGGCAACGAGCGTAACCCACAAGTTTCGCAGAGAATTGGAAAGTCGCCTTGCTCCCATCCGGCCTTATTGATATCAGCTTTGGGTGCCATTTTGGGTTGAGTATTGGTCAGAGAGTGGTTGGAGTTTGGACTAAACTTGGAAGTAGAACGTGAGAATGAAATGCGGCAACCATGTTTGAAGTCGTTCCGGGATTTCGACCGGGTCTGGGACGTCCAGGCCGTGCGTACCACATGCAAAAGGAGTTCCAGAGGTTCGAATCGAGAGGTTATTGGCGCCTGTAATAATCTGGCACCCACGAGCCCAAGATTCCCATGAGCACGTCATGCGCAGCGATCGGAGACTACGCAAGACCGTTAACCTCATCGACGGCGACTGAATTCGGCATAGATCTGGAGGCAGGCACCGGGCACCATGGGGGTGATTCCTGGAATTGGATAGATTAGGTTCGTCTCGGGTGGAAACTAGCCTGCCGCAAAGTCATCACAGCTGACAGTAATTGCCTCCTTCCTTAGTCATTGAATGTGGAACATCCGCCAAGCGGTGTCGACGGAAATGGCAATGAAATTGAGGGGGAATGTGGGCTAAATTTGCGCGTTCGTAATGACAGGCGGGGACGGACGACTTATACCCGAAATCTATGCGTCGTTGAGACTCTGTGAATCAGTGCCAGTCCCTAATCAGTGGCAGTGTAAGTAGACGTGTCCCACAGTTTGGCCTTGACGGCTGCCCGCGTACTGGCTGGGTCGTTTCATCTCAGCAAAACGAGCTCCCGCTGCGGCCAGTCCCACTGAGGGAGTTCTTACCAAACTCGGCGATGACGTCGGCTTTCTCGTCGGCTCGCTCGTCGCCCCTGCCATTCCTGGTCGAAAGATGGAAAGAACGAGAAACTCCGCCACAGAAATAGTGCATGTTTGGCGTTCTACTCTTCGTTATATAAAGCAACCCACCACCCGACCTCTTGCTGGACCAAATTTCGATCGCCGTAAACAAGCCCACACCGTCCACCATCGCACTTTTACCCAGTCTCTGGTCTTTAACCCCGAAGTATCCGAAGTCCCATCGACAACAGCTCGGCTATCCCCTCTCCACTTATCTAACAATTTACTCGCCCGTTTTCACCCTAAATGTTGGCACTACCACGACTCCCTTTGCCTGGCACGCTTGATCTACAGCGCCACTTTGGCGTCTTCGAGACGGGCTCTTACGTATGGAGCCCGTTCGATGTAGATCCCACAATCGCTAAGTTGTAAGTCCACTCTATCCGGCCCCCCTTCCCTCCGCCCTATAAATCTTACCCAATTCGACCATGCTCACCTCTCATTTCCCTCCCCTATTTTCTTTATTTTCTTCAGAGAGTTTAACACCCCCAAGGTCTTAATGAGCCACTCGCCTTCACCACCCGCACCGTCTGGCTCGAGCTTGAAGGGTCAGCGAAGCAGACTGGCCTGTCTACGGTGTCGCACAAAGAAAACCGTACGTGCGGTGTAGTCCGAATGGCAAGGCTGCGTGACCGATTGACCCTGCATCTTTCAGAAATGCGACGGGAACACACCGTGTAACCAATGCATCAAGATAGTTCAAGAGTGCTCGTATGAGGAGCGTCGCAAACCCGAGCTCTCGGAGAAGGCTTTAAGCGAGAAGCTCGCCATATTGCAAAGTCGCTACGATGCCCTCTCCCCTGCTAACTCCTCTCGTAGTGGTGGTACGTCTGGCCCCGGGCTTCTTCCGATTTACCCAGTCCGAACAGCCTTCCATTTTCCAGGATCAATCGGGTCGCCCGAAAGTACCTACTCTACTCTCAGCTCCGGCCACATCGTCCCTGGTCGTTTCGTGCCTCAGCAAGCCCCAATTCAAGCTATTATTACTACCGAGCTGCGCGACCATCTGTACGTACACTTTGGACCGATCCGTACGCCTCTGCCTAACCTTCGGACCGTTGTCTAGACTCCGCATCGCTTTGGCTTACATTCCCCGCTGTAGCTTCAGCCTCGATGCGGAAACCTTCATCGCGACCCTTCAAGGGCCTGAAAGCCAACAACCACATGCATCCCTCATCAATGCTCTCATGCTTATGGGTTCCTTCTACGCCAAGCCTTCTCAACTTCCGCCCGGGACCCCTCCGCAAGAATATTTCGTCCAGCAAATTAGGGCCACCATGATGACCGCCTTGTCCGACGTCGATCGCATTGTCCACTACATTGCAGCCAGTAGTATGTTGGCCTTCTGGCTCATCCAGAACGCCCGTTTTCTCGAGGGGCAATACGAGATATCCGCTTCGGCCCGACTTGCGTTAGACTGTGGTTTACACCAGATTGACGAGGCAGTCATCAAGTATGTCTTGCAGGGTGGTACTGTACCGCCTCATAGTCCACATGTGCATGGATCGCAAACTGGTATCCTAGGCCCTCCCACGAGTACTTACGATTTGGAGACCCGCATTGCAGTATTTTGGGGGGTGAGTATTATGTCCTCCCACCACGAAGGCACATGGTTGACCGTGTGTTATCCCCTTTTTAGGTGTTCCTCATGGACAAACTGGCATCTCTCGTGACAGGGTTACCCCCGGCATTCGACGATCACTCCTCGAATCCCCACTTGAGAATCACGACGGTGTGGCCAAGACATTCTGGAACGTATGGGGTAAGTCATTGCTTCTTCCCGTACTGGCCATTCCTTACCTTCGTATCTGTTCACGCTTCCAGGGACCCTGGCATCCAAATGACTTCACGTCTTTAGACGACTTGATGGGGTTCCTTCAAGTCAAGTCATCAGTCTCGACGTCGTTTACACCAAGAATAGTCCCTCCACCTCCAACCATCACCGCAGCATCTGTGCAAGGCATGGCCCTACTATTAAGGGGCATAAGATTAAGTTGCACGACTCGTACGTATTCTGTGAATCCCATTTGTTCATCCCGCTTAATTCACTCTGTAGCTCAAACCGCGGAAGAGGCACAAGGCTTGCAAGACTCTCTGGTCACCCTTAACCATGCAATCACCCGTTTCACTTCTCAAATGCCCCGCGATGTCTCGTTGCCTGCCATCGAACGACAAGGATCCCCACACTACTTCGGTGCGACTACTCCCCTCATGGCATTCCTCTGCCTGGCGGAAGTACGTTGTGCCGCGTACGTTATTATTATCAAGATGCACCAAGCAGCTGAGACCCTTGAGAACTTCCAGGGCGGCGCGTACCGCCTGAGTTCCAGATTCGGTATGGGGGAGGAAAAGAGGTTGAATGCTGCCAAGGCCACGACGGCCATTGCACAGGAAGTCTTCATCGAGCTGAATAAGCCGGGCTGTGACCTCAGTGCAAAGGACGGCTTGTGTGTCATCATGGGGGTGAGTCTGACTCGGATTACTCAGGCGGTTAACGACAGATGGAACCCGAACCTGACCTGTTCCTGTTATTGCAGTTCTTGTGGACGAGTGCGGCCGTCGTCTACATCGAAAGGATCGCTAAACTCCGCCAGGGGCTCGGTCAAGGTGGCGGAAATTCCTTCGCCGTCGCTGGAGAAATCCAGGGCTGCATGGCCGATCTCGGAAAAACACTCGACGCTATCCGGGCATTGGCCAAGGTCTTTCCTGTGTTGGACCTCCAAGTCCAGAAGCTTGACTCCATGATAAAGGAGTCCATCGGAAATTAGTCCGGATTTGTGCGCTTCGCCGTGTAGATCGGGAGCGTCCGCACGGCTGTGCCGTGTAATTTATTCCAAGAAGATACCCAGACCAGACTGAGGTGCTGCGAACACGTCGGAAGGTGGGATGTACTAAACGAGCTGCAATGGACCTGTTTCGCGTCCTTGACGATAGAAGATTCCCAAATATTCTACTTTCCATGCAATTACTTCTTCCACTCTGCATACGATACGATACATCCTCACACGCTAATTAGAACCCTGTCAGCTCATCTCGTAGTGTTGTACAGTATCTTTTCCGATTGTATCTCCAATATCTGATGTTATCCCCTCTCTTCGCGGCTCATCGAGTGTTTTTGCGCGCAACGTCGACGAGGCTCGGAGTTTACGGGACAGATGCTTCTCAGCACGTGATCTAGTTTTTGCGTTCGCCCTCTGCGGACCCCCGCTTTGCCTGCACCTCCGGCATGCGGATACTGACATGGAACATAGTGAGCTGGTTTCTCATCTTTGCCTAAGCGCCTTTTGATGTAAACTCACCGAAGAACCCTGTATTGTTCACCGGAGAATGGCATTCGGACACTACCACAGTATCACCCGTGGGTGGTTAGACCTTGCGTTCACCGCATGTTAATCGAATGATTCTATGAAACGCTAGATGGTACACGCTAAAAACATGCGAAGCCATGTCGCAAGCGCTTGAAGCTGATATCGTGTGTTTTCAAGGTGGGTCCGTGGAGTTATGCTTCTTGTCGGAACATGTTCACTCATCTCCTCCACCCTTGCTTGGTCAGAGATGAAGATACCCAAGACTTCTTTGGACAGATCTGTAGCCCTAGCGGGAGACTTCGACGGCTTCTTTTCATTCCCGGTATCCAACAAGGGGTACAGCGGCGTCGCCGTCTACACGAACGCCAAAACGGTCGTCCCGCTCAAAGCGGAAGAAGGCCTAACTGGCTTGCGACAGCCCAAACCCCCACTCGGCCCAGAGGAGCGCGTGTCCGACGCGTCATCGTACCCAGATGCAGAGTTATTTGATTTTTACCCCGAACCGCCGGATGCGTCTACGCCGTCCTCAACAGACTTTGCCATCATAGACGCCGAAGGCCGCGCGCTTGTCCTCGACTTTGGCCTCTTCGTGCTCATCAACGTATATTGCCCCGCAGAGACTTCCGACAATCGCCTGCCTTTCAAGATGAATTTTCACCGGTTGCTTGAGGCGAGGGTTCGCGGTTTACTCAACGAAGGCAGAGAGGTTATTGTGGTTGGTGATATCAACGTCTGTGCACATCCGCTGGATCATGGTGAAGGTTCGCTTGCGAGTCGTCAGAAGGAGTTTTGGGAGCATCCTCCGAGGGCCTGGTTCAAACAGTGGTTAGGACCCGAGGGACCCATGATCGACGCTGTCAGACGATCACACCCCGGAAGAGAAGGAATGTATACTTGTAAGTAGATGCCCATCCCTTTCCGTTCGTCCTTCCTCAAGCGATACCCGCACGGCGCCTCTTTTTCGTTATGCGAATAGGTTGGAGCACACTCCTTTCGGCACGGGAATCAAACTACGGTGCGCGTATCGACTATATCCTCATCACAAAAGGCCTTTTACCATGGTTCAAGCACGGCGACATACAAGCCGACGTCCGCGGGTCCGACCACTGCCCGGTGTACATCGATCTGCATGACGAAATCACGCTTCCCTCGGGAGAAGTGCTCACCCTCAAACATGCTGTGCAGATGGTAGACGCTCAGGGCACGGCCACCGCACGAGAGCCTCCGAGGATATGTGCGAGGTTCTGGAACGAGTTCTCGGGCAAGCAGACTCTGTTGTCTACCTTCTTTGGAAAGATACAGCCACAGGACGCTAGTTCCACCTCACTGGGAATAAAGTCGACACCTCCAGCGGAACCCCGCTTGGAGCCGCAACCTCAACACGTTCAGCTCGATACCTCTTCACAAACGCCCGACGCACTGGAGCCGCCCCCATCTTCCCAACGTTCCACAACATTCCGAGGCAAGAACAAGCGTAAAGAATCCCCCAACAATTCATCACAAGACGATCCCCTACCTTCGTCATCAAAAGCCAAAAAGACTAAAATCACTACCGGCCAGACGAAACTCTCCACCTTTTTTCGAAAACCTACAAAAACCTCTAAATCTGTGGCGAATAGCAGAGCCGGCATTAAAGTGAAAGATACGGATGGAGGAAAGACACAACCCGTCGTGATTGAGATCGAGTCGGACGGCGAGGAGAACACCGCTGGACCGTCCGCATCCCTATCGAAACCGTCTACGCCGTCGTCGTCTTCTGCGATGATGACGGAGGATGAGCAACTGGAAGCCGACTACCTCCTTGCACGGTCATTGGAGGAGCATGGAGACTTGGCACTGTCGATACCACCCGACACTTCTAAGCGGAAAACAGATCCATCAGCATGGAAGACTTTACTCGCACCCCTTCAGCCTCCATTGTGCATTGTCCATAACGAGCCATGTAAGCGCTTTACCGTCAACAAGCCTGGACCTAACAAAGGCAAGACATTTTACATCTGTTCAAGGTTCGTCTGCCAACTTTTTCCGAATGGTACCGCCCACTTACCCTCTTTGTGCTACTTAGACCGGTTGGTCCAGGGTATGACAAGGGTAGGTCCGAACGATTACGCTCCGAAGTCAACCCAGAATACAGATGTGATTTCTTCAAGTGGGCCAGCGACGTCCGGAAAGAAGCTTCTCGATCGTAGCGTACCTCCCGACAACAGGTACATTGGAACAACAGATCTACATCACTTTCGCGCGTGTATTATACAATATCTACAACAGAGCAGGAAACAACGATTGTCCGACCCGCATTTCTCAGTTCCCTGCCACAAGTAATTCCCTGAGATCTTCGTTCACAATTGGCAGCGGCACCGTCCGACTATCGTTTGCGGAGCCTTTCCCACTGCGTCGTCGCCGGATCTCGATGGTCTCGTGAGACGCTGATGGGGATTCGGCGCGCCGCCTGTCGATATCTGATACGATTTGGAAGAAGGACATGAAAAGGACTTCGGCTTGTGCGAGTGTTGTGTCAAGTTCGATGGTCATGCTCAGATCGTTGCAGTACTGGAAGCAGAGTTAGCGTCGCGGGTTGTGTACACTGAAAATACGTGGGCTCTCACCTTGAGCACTTCGTCGAACTACCAACCGGGACATTCCGACAAGTCAGCATTGTACAACACTGAATGAGGTCATACAGGTGCTCTTACCTCAACTAAGTACCGAAGTATAACATCCCGGTGGGATTCCAGAATTGCAAGTGTGACGAAGAGAGTAAAGCTTGTACTGTAGTAGTCTGTCCATACACATTCCCAGAGGTTTATGACCTGGTCGAACGGGAACTCGCGCTTGAAGCATATAAGGATCCAGCTGCACCGCCCAGCCAGGAACGCCTATGAGACACCACACGAAGAAACCAGGATTCTGCATGGTCACTTACCGGAAACAGAAGAATAAGTTGAGCGCATCGGTCTTCTCGAGATGCCGATACAGCTCGGGATCCATCACGGCCAAGAGTTGCTGAAGAGTGAGAAGCTGCTTTTTCATACCGCTTTGGTCTCGGAGGAAGTTTTGATTCTATATCGAGCTTAATGAGTTGCGTGATTTCGTGCGAGAGACGTGACGTACCATTCGCTTCATCACTGCCACAAAGCACCAGAATGATTCTACCTCATCTCCGCCACAGACCACATATATCGGAGATAAAAGGTCGGACATCCCTTGTACATAACCTGGTATCGACCAATCATCGGTAAAAGATAAGAAGAAAGCGGGACAAGTAAGCTCACCAAGCGCCCGTTCATAGATGTGGTATGTCAGTAAAATGACGGAGAGTCGCTCAACATGTTCATTGGCTTGGGTGTGCGCGCCAATGTCCTCCACTACTGCGATAGACGCGGGTGAAGAGCCCTCGGTCATTGCGAACAATGGGTGTGTCCGATCCGTTCGTCGGCAATCGACGTCAATGCGGTGTCGTTCCTATAGGTGGTGCGGCTAAGTAGATCAGTGACTGTAGAAATCTATGGCATATGTACCAGTTGGGCACGAACGTCGATGATCTCAGGACTGTCGTAGACATCTGGAACCCCCAGCCACCGCAACTTCAGTTCCTCGTACTCGGCTCTGAGATGAACAGTGTCGCTGAGTACCAGTCACTTCTTTAAGGAATACACACACACCTCTTCTCGTCCCAAACTTGACTTCTCTCGGCCGTGGTAGAGTTCCATGGTACGACGCCCAGGAGGAAGGGCCACGCCTTGCGCTTGACCTCATACGCAAGACCCTATTGATCCATGTCTTATTAGAATCCCCCCGGTTAACGTCGAGCCAATTATACATACTCTTCGGAATACTTCCTTCTTCATATGCACTTTATCGATCACTGGTTTTCCTTTAGAATCGAACCAAGAATCCCATTCCTGCCGAGTGATGGGGTGCTTCGGATCTCGGGTCGACTTTGGTGCTGGTAGATTCGACGTTTCCTGTATCAAAGGCCAGTTTAGTGCAAAATACAAGAGGGGTTGCTTGTGACTTACGGCTAGAAGCTCGAACACTCCGAGAGCGGATGACTCCTCGCCACCTTCCGCGTCTCCCATGGTCTGCGACTCTCGCTGGCGAGCTCGTTCCCCCTCTTCAGCAACAATCTATAGTAGGTAGATTAGAAAGTAAGATCACGACCTGAAACGGGCTCGAACTCACCCTGGCCCACTTCGCCAGATAGACACGAGCGCTCTCATACTCGCCGACCCCACTCTTTTCTACCCAGCTTGCCCATTCACCTTGCACGTTTACGAGGCTTCGAACCGGTTCGGGTAGGTGCGGCAAGATCTGTGATTTGTGTGGTTAGCACTGGTACTGGAGACCTGTATCAACCAACGCACCGGTCTCGCTATAGGGAGTGATAGAATATTTTGTGCCGCATGCTTCGTTGCCCTTGTCAGCTGCGAGAATCCAGACAAGATTGCCATCCGGGTGTTGGTGGGAGAGCTCAAGGAATCGTGGAGTAACGAGGTTCGCCTCTCTTGAGCGCTGTCCGAGCTGGTTCGTGGTCTGACTGGACGACGATGATATGGTATGGGGGAGCTAGCCGTTTCGAAATCAAGGTCGTCGTATATGATTGTGGTGTGGGCTTCAATGTCAGCTTTCGAGGGGTCGACGAGATACAGGTGCGGTTGAAGGTTAGACTTCAAGATGTGGCAATACGATCGTAAATGATGCAGAAGATCTAAGGTTCAAAGGGCGTTTAGCGTTAGAGGCTACCCCAAACGTATGCAAGATGAGTTTCGCACCATCACCTCCCCACGTAGAAGCGTTTGGGGCCGACCTCGCGAACTGCATACTTCGGGATTCGTCGTCATGGAAGTGCAACGTCGACAGTGTGGATCCATTGGTCAAGTTGATCGTGACGGAGCCATCTAACAGTGTCCGCAGTGATCAGCAAATGACTGACAGCGGCCTTAAAGCGTACTCACACCAAGACGAAAATGTTGGCGCTGTGACCATGAAACTGTAAATAGAAGTAACGGGAACGGAGAATGCATATGACTCTCCCCTGTGGGGAGGAGGATCGATCAAGACAGCATCTAAGATGTCTAGTGGTCAACAATCACGCCAGGTGAGAGCACCACTTGTGAACGCACCATCGTCGTCCGGTTCCGTAGAAGCGGCCTCCACACGGTAAAATTTGCCCCACTCGTTCTCTCCTCTCGCATTAAGGAGTGTTTCTGGTATCCAAGAAAGCAGGTATGTCGGTGATAGCCCATCCTAAGCCAGAAAGCCACCACACCGTAATAGGGGTCAGAGGGACGTTCCGTTCGGTCCTAACTCCAACTTACCTTCTTGACTATAGCAATAAACCCAGGGATATTATCCCTGGCGAAGGCTGTGGGATGTATATATACCTTACTCTTTGAGTAGAGTAGGCGGTAAGGTCCTTGGTCCTCCTGAGGTTCGTCGTGTACGATCTCAACCATGTCGTCGATGGAACGAGTAGAAATATTGTTGCCGTAGCTGGTGGGTGGTTCCGGTCCACCACCCATACGATTTCGAAGCTTATATGGGGAGCTGCGAGCCGCTGCGTTGGTAACGATGGCTGCGGTGGTGCACCTGGAGCGGGTAGATTTCGCTCTCGACCGGAGCAAACTACGTCAAACGGCACGCGTCACGTTCGATAGACCTACTACCACCGACTCGAATATTCTGCTGCGGACACACACGATTAGGAAAAGGTTATCGTGCACCTTTACAAGTCAATGGTGCGTTTAATTGAGGAATAAAATTGCACGCTTTTGTTTCCGATCAGTGTGCATGCGCCTTTGGGTCACTGGTTCACACCCCGTCCAAGAATCCCCACAATGAACGATACAAATATACTATTCCGACTGCGTATTAACGATTCGGCGACCAGGTTAAGCAGCCATCCTGTAGATATCATGAGTTACCTCGTCTCGCCCCTCTTCCTCTTCGGGTTAATTCATCGCATCTCACCCACTTAATCTCAGAGTTCCCGAAGACCTAGGTATCCATGTGGCTGATATATGCCCTATAAGGAGCTCACCAATAACGGGAATGCTTTCTTGAAGGAAACCGGGATTGTGGCTGTAAGGACCTCCGGGCTCGTAGTGCGCACGATGTCGAGCGGAGGCCGAAAGAATAAATGGATAAAAGACGCTGAAATATACACTGGAGCACAAAGAATGAACAAGACGGGTTCACTGCCGGTACTGCCATACGTCTTTTAGCACTGCGCGACATAAGGGCACCCAAGGTTAGCGCCATTGAGACGATCAGAAACACAAATGACAGATGACATACGTCCTGCTCTTGTGGCCAGCCGGTTGAGTGAATCATCAGCTTCGCCAGCAGCTCTCACGTTTCCGCAAAGGGCAAAGTTGGTGCATGTCGATTCCATCTTTCCTTCAGCATCGACGTCGCAGATCGCGATTTGGACCGACGCATGGTCTTTAGCCGTGATAAGTCGGTCTGTGGATAAAACCGACCATTCAGGTCAGAATCTATGCTCGTGGATGTGCATGGTAGACCACGATTTCAAGAATGACTGACTAGTGGCGGCGCATTTTCTTGGGACGTAAAGGTCAACAAGGATACCCTAAGGAGAGACCATTGTCAACAAGTGGTCGTAAGACGGCTAATGACACGGTATGTGTACTAACCTGGGCGTTCTCCATTTCTGCTGGATGTCGTGCACGTCGATGACCGTGAAATCTGTTGATACCTCAGGCACGCCTTCCCCACGCCCATTTATACCGTCACGTGAAGCCAACTCTAGAAATGACTTAACGCCACGACCATTGTCAGGCTCAATGTATCGACCATCGCACAATGATTCATATCGACTTGCTGCGTCAAGATTTGCTCGATGAAGAGCACAGTTTTCTCCCCAGGAACGGTGACCCTAGACCCCAACATCACAGAAGAGTCGAGATGTTTACCCTCCGCCTTCCGTCTTGAACTACGAGATATCCCATATATGAAGTAATCTAACGCTGGTATCCCTAGCCATTAACACCAGATACATAACGTAACTCCCAAATCAGAAAGAAAGAGGTCTCAACCAATCGTTCGTTCTCTGGACAATCGGGTGAGCAAGTTCTTTTTTCGGATTCCTGAAAACTACTCACCAGAATGCTGGTAGGAACCCTCTATGACTTGTGGCATACCTGACTGTTGCCTTGACGTGGTGCGGTAAATTGGTGGGAAGAAGGAACTCGTCGAGTTTCGCAGGACGTTGAACCATCTCGGACGTCTCGTTCTCCAAACTCGCGTCACTGATCACTGGCTCCGACTCACCCCACCTCCGTGCTACAAAATCTGCAATGTCCTGTGGGATCCCGCTCCATACCTTCAAGCACAAGGCTGACAGCTGCGGCAGAGGCCATTCCCACTTCCCCTCGGTCGCATGTGCATCTCCCAAATATCGCAACAGAGTTGTCCCATCTACCCCCCTTCCAATCTCGATACGTCGCGTATTGGGTAGCCTTTCGAGGACCATGACCGGAAAGGGCATCGTGTCGAAATCATCCTCCCACCACCACGTCTTCCCCACATCAATATGAACCTCTGCCGTCAAGGTACCCAAGGAGAGGAAGTGGGCAACCGTATCCAAATGCTCCATTGGTGTCAAGGTTGCAAACGATAGTTCGAGTCCTGGCAAATCTCCCGGCCCAGGAAGTGTTGTCGTTGAGAAAGACGTGACACTCAGCCAACTCAAGCGCTCTGAGACGCTTAACCTCATCCGCTTCGAGGAACGAATAAGTGGGAGAGCTAGTTGAAGCAGGGGTGGTCGTTCGCCTTGGAAAACAACTGGATCCACGTTACTGGCTACAAGTCTCCGGCAGCCCGGGGCCGACATTTGCAACAGCAACCAACGCGAGACATGTTCTGGGATATTCTTCAGCACGAAATTTCTGAGGGCAGGGAGATGAACGTGCATGGTAGAAAGGATCACCTCCAGTTGCACGTCTTGGGTAGCCTCTTCTGGATTTGGTGACATGTCTTCAAGTGTCAGCGATTCAATGTCGGGAGAACTGCTGATGATGCTGACTATGTGGAGCAGCGATGGCGGGTTTGTGTGGATGCTTCGGAGATGCAGCACGGTGAGATTTGACAAGGTTGGGGAATCCCATTCCAGGCTGACGGAATGCAAGTTGATCCGTCGCAGGGGACAGTCGGGAGGTATCTTGAGCAGTTGTGAAGCGCGGTAGCACCACAGGAACTGGACATTCAAGTCGATTAATGCCGGTTTGGACGATTCCAAGTACTCCATAACCTTTGGTGTGGCGTGGCCGCGGAAGCTGAGACTTTGCCAACGGCTGGAGTACTCGGACACGACCTCCATGAATTCTTCAGTCCCTTCTGTGACAGGCAAGATGTCCGGTGACCAACAATGAACCCTCAGTGGCACATTTTTCGATTTGCGGAGCACCAGTCGGATTGTGTCGACGGGAAACGCCACGCTCACAATTGACCAGAAGTATGGTGTCGATGCGATAATCTCCATCCAGTGTTTGGAGACGCTTGCCAAGTCTCGCAGCGTCAGAACTGCCCAAGCGTTTGGGTCATGGTTCAAGGAGGCGAAGAGGATTTGCACCAGGATTTCAACCGGCAAACGATGAATGGGAGCCAGTGAGTTCCGGTATTGCCTAAGCCGTGCAGCTCGGTTTTGCGCTTCCCGGTTTATGGTGAGACGAGCTGTTTCGACGGCCTCCGCAAGACGGTCGAGTTGGACGGTTGACAAGTCTGACAAACGACTGTCTCTGCAAAAGGTCTCGTCAGCCATTCTGCTGGTCTCAAATACGAAAATCATACTTTTTCTTCCCTATCCCGTTCTCCTGGTATGTGCTCTCAAGCAGAATGGCTATTGCTTGATTGACAGCGGTTCGTGTGGGGGGTTTCATTTTCAGCGAAAAAAAAAAGGCTGTTCAATTTTCTGGAGTGTGCATGCCTCAGTAACTGGGTGAGGGCAACTGTGACCGATACTGACCGACCTGACTAGAAAGTAGCTGGAAGCACCGTTGACGAAGTAGTGGGGACGTATTTTGTATCAATCAGCAGTATTTGACGTTGTGTTTTCTCTACGATGCACTTCGAATTGTGACGTCAATCACGACATGGTCCGATCTTCGTCTGAGGTAAGCAAATTCGATGTCCTGTCAGTCCTTTTTTGCTTCCCTTCTTCCCCTAACCGCGTCCAGTCTCTAAACTTCGAATTGCTAAAGACAAGGTTGCCGACTCCTGGATACATCACTAAACTTGCCTAATCTATCTACTTGAGCATTGTCACCTTTGCCGCCCTTCGCCCATTAGACTGTCACAACTACACTCACGAACACTGCAATGCCCTGGCAACAGCTACCAGTACAGTCAGATTGAGTGAATCGGATTGCCTTGGTCTCCCCCGCTATGGTGTACCGCCGTGTTTTACTTGCGCTTTCAATGTTCGGCCTTTGTCTCCAAGGGCGGGGCGGCGACAAAGGGACGCCGAGGACACCAACCCTATATCCAACGAGCATCAATCCACCCCATGGATCTCGTCTGATCTTCGACCACCCCCCCCTTTCCCTTTCGTCCAATTATCTGGCCTGGTTAGCCAAACCACCCAAAAGCCGATCGCTCAACTACGCGACGTGACGCTTCGCGATCGACCTGGCACCCACCTTCGTTTTCTTCAAATTCTTCATAACTTATTCAATCCAAGTTGTTCCTTAACTTCTAATACTCATGCAAGGTAGGTCTGTGGACTTCCCGCGGCTATACCCGATGCCTGTGCCTGAAGCTTATCCTGTGCGTTCTCCCTTCCAGCGGGAATGCAGACGAACCTTAATACGCTCGATGCCAGCGAGGTCATTCTCCGAATCAGCAAAATCCCAGGACACCTACTCGTGCCATACTTTCTTTCCTATCCTCCGCCACTGCATGGAACACATTGCCGCACTCACATCGACGCCGATACGAAGGTCCGTACGACAGTATGGATATCACCAAGTGTCTGTCGCACCATGGTGAACATCACCCTGTTTGATGGCTGGCGACTCTCTGTCCAAGTCCCAATGGAGGACTGGCACAACCAGACGTATACGGCGGATGATGTCAGACGAGCCGCACTTATCTGTATGGGAAGACAGCTCTCTGGCCAGCGATCCTTCTCCATCTTGATCACGACTGTTCAGCGCATCGAGGTTCTCGAAAAGGAGGACGTGGTCGAACAACGTCCGACTGCACCCGAGCCATATACGCCGGAAGGCCTCTCCCCGGTGCTTTCTACCGCGTCCCGAGAGCTCGAGCAAGAACAACCCCAATGCGAACCAATAGCAGAACCATCGCCGACGAGAGAAAGCACGATAATACGTCCTCCTTCGCGGCCTCCCATTCGGCTTCATCAATCGTGGTGGAAACGACTCCGCATCTCCAGAGTCTATCCGGCGCGTTTTTGCCATTGGTTAAGGACGCTGATTGTACCAACACGGACAACCTAGATGAATCCCTTCCATTCGTTCCCCTTCCTTCCTCTCTGTATATTAGCTTGGGACCTCCTAGATCACGTGTAGCCCAGCCTGACTTCCATAGAATATGTGATAGGTAATTATCGTCGCGTCAATAATAGTCATTAAGTAATCGTACACATTCCTGACTGGCCTGTCCTGTAGTCGTTCCCATCGACGCGTCATTATTAAGGGGGGACGCAGAGCCAAAGGGACCTTTGTGATTAGCACAGGCCGTCCCTACGGCGGTAATAACCACGCGACTTTTGGAGAGGAAAGTCACCTTCCCCAGCCCATAATCACTTACCCTGGCTTCGAGCTCTTGGGGTAGCCTGGCAAGCAGCCGATCATCGTTCCCAAACCCACGACGCGTCCACTTGCAGTATTTACACTTAAAGTATACGTATAGATGCAAGGTGAGACCTCTTCGATACATGGCATATGATGTGCTCAAGGAAGAGTTTGCCGTGTCTCGCAGAGTCCACATCCGTCCCAATCCCAGCGAACACTCTCGCCCTGCACCGGTACACACTCAACCCGACCATCCTCGCCCAACTCCAAATAGACCTCCTCTCCCTCCCGCCAGACCTAACATCCCCCTTCTCCCTCCACCCTCCAGGCACATACGCGTCTCTCCTCAGGGGCGTACCCGAAAACGTCGATCCCTTCTACCTCCCACCAACGCACGACCCCGCATGCGCGCCGCAGATCCGCGTACACCCCGATCATCGCGTCGTTACGTGCATCACGCTCAATACCAACCGGTCGATGATGGACATGGTGTTCAACTTCGGATATACCATCACGCTGAGGGTGCCAGTGGATTCGTGGCGGCGTCGTACGCTTACCTGTGAGGACGTGAGAAGAGCATTGTTGAAGGCTATGAATGGGGCCGCAGAGCGGGATGCTGCGCCTGTGGTAGTGGTGCCTGCTGGTAGTGTGAGGGGTCCACATGCGGGGTAGTCAAGGCTCGCCGGGACCAAGCAGAATCAAAGTTGACGCGTCACGACTTTCGGATGCGTCGGCAGCTGCCCAAGTCCCGGACAGCCCGTATTGGAACCTTTACCATTCGAATGGTCCTTTGGGTACAACGCTATGGGCCCAGTTGGTGTCGCGTTTCGTTTGTGGACACGACCAGTAATATTCCAATCCACTGTATCACATTAAAGACTTTGTTTGTATTCCTCACGCTGTATCGCTTTCTTCATATCAAGAGACTGTCAGGCTGCCACTTGCACGACCGTGCCCAGAGCGAAAACCAGAATTACATTGAACGACCAAATTGTTGCATAAAGATATGAAAGTTGCTGTTCAGTTGGCAAGCATCGCTTCGCTCTCCGCGATCAGCCGCTCAAGGTCTGCCAGATCACTCTTGAGAACGCGAGGCGGCGAAGGAGTGGGCGGTGGAAGAAACGCAACGTCGTTGGGCTCCATATCGACGTCGGAATCATCCGGTATGCGCGTCCTCTTGGGAAGATGCACAGTCCTGTCGACCTCTTATATGAGTGTTGATCTCAGGCATCAAGCTGGAGCGACTGACCTATCACCAGATGGTATTCTTCCACGTTTCTTCATTGCCGGGCCACCGATGGTCCGGGCAGATGTTTCTAGCAATTTTGCCTCCGCGTCGACGAATGCGGCAAGCGACCCGATCTTGTTCAGCATTTCAAGTTTGAAAATTTCCAGGGCATTCTCCCAGGTGTAACCAAGGACTGTAGTTCCAAGGGATAGCAGGCGACTGGTAACATACCACGCGAGTTGGTCGAGGATAATCCTAATAGAAGGTGCTGGGGAGACACTCATCAGAGCACGTTCAATGGGTGACGACAGAAGCTCACGTCGCTGCTTAGAGAGCGCTGCCTGGAGTTCCCTTCGCAGGGTAACGAGCAGGACATCATCGGCCAGAGACGCCGAACCCAAGTATTCGATGACACCGTCCCAAAACGCTCTAGAAAACAAGCTCAGTCCATAGAATAAGGGGCGTAGCATGTCCTTGCGCTCACGATTCGTCCGAAATACCCTCGGTTCTGAACGGCGGAAGTCCATCCTCATTGATGAGTTCCACAACGTCGGATACGCTTTCTTCCAATTTAGCTAACCCCTCAACAAGAAGTGAGAATAATCGTGCGCAAGCACGCCACTTCACTATTGGTGTAATCCTATCAGATACAACGCGGGTGCCAAAGCACGGGACCACCACATACCGGATGGGTGTTCCGCCCTGTGTGATTCGCAAATCGTAATGCCTTCTACCATGGCCGCTTCCCAAACCACGGAGAAGCTCGAAATGACATCTGCCCGATATTGTGTCAGCACCGACGTAATGACATAAAACGTCAAACAAACCTCGTAGGGGGTACTTGACAAGCATCTTGCCCGTTATATCCAATGGTGCATGTTGGATAGCAGTCTCAAATGCTTCGTGGTAAGTTTCTGGGTCTTTGAAAACAACGGGTACTACTTGGGTCACGACTTCGGGAAAGGCGGGCTCAAGGTAGGAAGTAATTCGTTTCCGCTACGGTACCGTCAATAGGTTTCCAGGTAGAGACTAGGGATACTAAACGTACGATAATTGATTGCTGTGCCGTTTGGTCGCTATTAGCGTCGCCCCAATACAGGATCATCAATGTAGGTTGGTACGGCCGATCGTCAGGAAGTTGGGATAAGATCCCACCCAACCGTTGCATATCGGTCTCCCAGATTGCGTTCCTGTTAAGACATCCCATCAGCACAGCAGTTATCGTTACACACAGCAACAACCGTACCTCTGATCCGGGGGTGACGTAGCCAGCAAGGGGGAGAGTTCAAAGACAATCAGGCCGGGATAGTTCTATACCGCACGACACTTAGTATGATATCCACCATTATTAGGGTTCCACGTACCATCTCAGAAATCCCAGAAAGTGGGATTATAACAAACGCTTGGTCCACCAAGTCGTCATCACCCGGATCCAGCCCAAACTTCACTCTTAACCACCTCCAAGTCGCCCCACCTTGGCCGTATAACCACACGTCCCAATCCTCCGGCATAATGTCATTCTTCCTTCTCGTACCTTCCACGATGACCGATATTCTTCGATGTATCGCATCAAGGAATACTCCGCCCCTCCACATCATCTCTGTTGCACGGGTAGCATCAGAGACAACGCGTTGCATTTCTTCTACCGATATAGGTGCAGGCCTTAACAGTTGTTCCTTCTCCTTGCCCTTCCACTTCTTAGGGCCGGAATGGGGATCTGGAACCGGGTGGCTGTGATCCAAGGTGCTCATCAGCCTCTGCCATCGAGCAGCCTTCTCGTTCTCCGCTTCCTGGTACGCCATTTCTTCTGCTTCGCGTACTTCTCGAGTTACGACGTATTTTTCATACCATTGTTTCAGAGTGCGTCGAAGAGTACGCCTTCGCCTCCATGCCTCTGCGAAAGCCCCCGCAACCTCCGTTTGGGCCATCCCTGTGAGCATTATATGCATGATCTTTGTCGCTAGTAGGGCGTTCTGCTCCTCCTTGATGCGCGAAAGCGAACGAGGCGACGGGGCTGGAGGGGAAGCCGGGACCGAAGCTATAGATGGTTTGCGTGCGACTACGTCAACGCGAGGAGATAGCGGGGCAAGTGGTTGGACGGGGGCCGAAGGAGCGGCAATTCGAACCAAGGCGGGTGTGTCTTTGACGGGATCGCTCTCTTGAGGGTCTGGCTTCGCGGGTTGGGGTAAAGTGGGCACCACAGGCGGTTCCTCTCGTGGACGCGTAATATTGGGGATGAACGGAACAGCGAAAGGGGAGAGCTTAGAGGTACCACCGAATTTCAATGTCGATGAGGCGGGAACGGCAGGCGACGCGGCAGGAGTTACCTGGGGTGCGGGCTGAGGAGGAGCAACTGATATAACAGGGGGTGTGGATGAGAACGCGGACATGGCCGGGGGCTTCGCTGTGAAAGCAGATGTCGCCGACGTAGATATCGGTTGGGCTGCAGGTTGAGCACCGAATCCGAAGCTGGGGGTGTTGCCTGCTGCCTTAGCGAAAAGGTTGTTGCTACCGAAGGAGGAGGAATTTGCTCCAAATGGGGCAGAGTTTACTGACCCGAATTTGAATTGAGAAGCATTATTTCCAAAGTTCGAAGTGAAGTTGCCGAAGCTCGGCGGTTTGGGAGTACTAGTCTGGCCAAAACCTTGGAAAAAGCTAGGTGGAGGAGCTGATGTTGGTATGGCAGTGACTTGAGCATGTGTCAGTTTAGTAGGTTGGGGAGGTGGCAACGATGCAACGATGGCAGGTGCTGTGGTTGATACCAGTCTGCTGATTTCCAAGCTTGGGGTAAACGACGCCGGGGGTGTCGGTCTAGCTATTGGGGGTGGAACAGCACCATCGATGATATCTTTCCAGGAATACGATCCTCGTTTGTTGACGAGTAAGAGGGATTGCGTCTTACTTTCCTTGGGAGTGACTGTTCAGTGGAAATAGAGTGTGTTAGCATTCATGCACATACGCCTAGGCAATTACGTACAGTCGGTGATCTTGTTTCGCTCAATCCTGTTGATGGGAATCATAGCAGGCTTCCATGTAAACGTCGATTTTGAGGCTTCCTCCACTGTAAGTCCGCAATCCTTCACAAAGTCGATGGTTTGCGCGTCCGTCTCGAAGCCGAGTAGACGGGTACATTTCTCGACGGGCGTGGTTTTCGAAATATACGTAGAAGCCATAGAACGGAGTGTCTCCTTCCTCAAGGACATGAAATGGCTCTCCATCAGGCAAGCCATGAGGAAGCTGACAGTTGGTTTCTGAAGTTCCTTGATAATGCGGCTGAGGGCATAAGGTACGGCGCGCAAGCCAGGATGCGCAGTTTTGACATTCGAGGGATACTGGGCTAGGTTACGGAGGTCGAGTGCTGACTGGATCCAAGGGGAAGCGATGACATCGAATGGAACACGTTGGGTTCTTCTTGCGACATCGGCGTCTCGGAACTGAAGGAGCAGGCGATAAGCGCGAAACTCGGCTTCGTTGGGGAAAAGCACCCCTTCGGCGCGGTAGTCATCGTAGTATTGCATTAGGGTCGTTAGAGCTAGACATGGTGTTCAGTGCTCGTCTTGAAGACGATACCCTAAACTTAGGCGGTAGACGTACTCTTGTTCAGTTGAGCAATGTCCAAGTTCAGGGAATAGGCAGCTCGCAGCTCTGTTTCCCAGTCTTGATCTTCCTGAGCTCCTATGCGTGATTCATGCAGCGATAGTATATGAAACCTTGCGATCCGTTCGTGGCATTCGACTGCTATGGGGCTCTTGCCACCTTGAATAGTGAAGTCCTGACGAATCGCCCTAGTTCGATCGAATATGAACTCTTGCACGCTTATCCACGACGGTGAAGTAGGAAGCAATTCATGAATGAGGTAATCCACGGTTTTCTGAGGTTGAAGGACGACATATCGTAAGCGTGCGGTCCAGTTGGAAAACAGTCGGAGAACAGAATACGCGCTTGCAGAACGGGGGGAGGCCGTATTTCAGACGGAAGTTTGATATTATTGCTGTCATTAGGACGTGCAAAAGCCTTGACCATACGAGAGTAGTCGGGTTCCGTGTCGCTGCCCGGTTTCTTCATGGAGGTGGTGTGAGCGACACCACTTCATACAGCCGTTTGCCGCTCACCATTTCAGGCCTTTTAACTTCGTTGCGTAGATGCCTTTCAACCCTTTCAAACTCGGGGCAGAAGTCTTGACAGGTACCGATGATGTCAATGGCGTTGTCGAGGGTGCGGCGGGCTGTTGGATCGTCTACCAAACCAGCAGCCACCGCGGCCTTGATCTCCAGCTCCCGTCGTTTAGTGAGCTATATTCCATATCAAAAGATCTATTTCCTTCTTTGTCAGTGTTGAACGACGCGATTACGGACCTGCTTGTAGAGTTCATTGAGGCCGCTCTTGGTGCTGAAACGTTGAGCTCGGGCATCCTGAGCTATGGCAGACGAATCCATAGGCAAGCTCCTGAGCTAAGCGACCCACTGCCTTCGATGTATCAGTAACGTGAGGTCGGATGGGTTTCCGAAACGAGGAAGTGGTAGATTTGGGTGGTCGAAATTGTAACCGTTATTTGCCACGTCCGTCAAACAAGCCCTGATCTATACTCCGGACGCCAGCCAGCATTTCAATCTTGCCAACTCCTTCCTCCTACGCTCCTTCCTTCTCAAATCTTTGGTACCACGTACCTCCTCTAGGAATCGAGTTCTTTGCCTTGCCATGCGTCTCCTGCCTGTGGCTAGCGTCACGCTCGCTCTCGCCGCCGCCGCCCTCGCAAGACATCAAGCAAAGCGAGACTACGCAGCATACGACTACTATGTACTCGAACATTGGCCTTCCAGCAACTCCGCATCACCTCAGGAAGTTGCCCTGGCTCTGAATGCCCAATTCATTGAGCAGGTGGGGGAGCTGCGTGATTTCTACCTCATTAGCATCCCAAAGGATTCGACTCGCACGACGGACCCAGTTTTGGAATCCTACCACCTATTGCGGAAACGAGCCAAATCTCCCAGCCTAGCGAGCCAGTGGTGGAACCGAGACGTCCATCATGCGCGACGCATCGCCTCTAGTGTGCGCTCCTTGACGTTGCAAGTACCTCGACAGCGAACCAAACGGTGGTTGTCAGAGAAGGACATACGCGTCTTAGAGGCCCGGCAACCTGCCGCACCGTCTCGGTTGGATTATATCAAGCAGAAGCTCGGGATACAGGATCCAATATTCCCGACTCAATGGCACCTCCTCAATACCAAAACCCCGCCGCACGACATGAACGTCACCGGAGCCTGGGAGATGGGCTACACCGGTAAAGGGATAATATCTGCCATCGTGGATGATGGACTATACTTCAATAGTGATGACCTCGCTGCCAACTATGTGCGTACCATATGCCCCTGCTCTCCGCACCTGTCACTAACACATGTTTCTTTCAGTGGGCTCCTGGTTCTTGGGATTACAACGATCACGTTGCAACGCCGTTACCCAAACTATCGGACGACTTGCACGGCACCCGCTGCGCTGGTGAGGTTGCGGCGGTACGGAACGATGTCTGCGGAGTAGGGGTCGCGTACGACTCCAAGATCTCCGGTGTGAGGATCCTTTCAGGGGCGATTTCCGATGCCGATGAAGCGGCTGCGCTGAATTTCGGCTACAATGAAACGTCAATCTACAGCTGTAGCTGGGGTCCACCGGACGACGGTCGGTCGATGGAAGCTCCTTCGAATCTGATCCAGAAAGCTGTTCTCAACGGCATCGAAAACGGTCGAGGTGGCAAAGGCTCGATCTTTGTCTTCGCTAGCGGTAATGGCGCGAACAGTGGAGACCAGTGCAACTTCGATGGCTACACGAATAGCATCTACTCAGTGACCGTCTCTGCAGTTGATTCCAAGGGTCAACATCCTTACTACTCTGAACCCTGTGCTGCAAACATGATTGTTGCGTACAGTTCTGGTGGTGGTTACAACATTGTGAGTGTACTTTCCCCTATCTATCCACCAAGTCTGAGACAATTTGTTCTCTAGCACACAACGGACGTCGGAAAGAGGAAGTGCACCGGTGGTCACGGTGGAACGTCCGCTGCTGCGCCCTTGGCTGTTGGTGTTTTCGCTCTAGCACTGCAAGCTCGGTGCGTTGCTGATGCTCTCTGTTCTGTGTCGCATGGCTGACATCCACCGCTTAGACCAGAACTGACGTGGCGGGATATACAACATCTTTGCATCGCCACCGCAAGGCAGCTGAATCCTCAAGACCCAGATTGGGAGAAAACTGCGCAGGGACGATTTTACAGCTACAAATATGGCTTCGGTGCCCTTGACGCGTACGCATTCGTGACGGCAGCTAAGTCGTGGTCCCTTGTGAAACCACAAGCTTGGATCGAAATGCCACAAGTTGAATTCAACAATGCGAGTATGTCATGGTCCGGGGAGATGAGCGGTGGCGATTTCATTCCCAAGGAGGGTCTGGACCGAACCATGGAAGTGACGCAAGACATGCTCGCCCAAAATAACTTCGAGAAATTGGAGCATATCACGGTCAAAGTTTGGATTAACCACTCCAGGAGGGGCGATGTTGAGGTCTATCTCGTGAGTCCTGCTGGCATCAAGAGTGTGCTTGCCGGGAAGCGGGCGTACGACGAGGACAAGACGGGATTCCCTGGCTGGACGTTTATGACTCTTAAGCACTGGTGCGGTTTCCTAACTCATGAATGAGTGAGTCGATGGCTGACCATCACTTCGGTGTATTAGGGGTGAAAATCCAGTTGGCAAGTGGACCATCCATGTCTCCGACCAAGCCAATGACAAGAACAACGGCACATTCCTCGGATGGAGCTTGAACTTCTGGGGCTCCACTATCGACGCCAGTAAAGCCACCCTCTACAGCCAACGACCGCGACCTCCTGAGGAACCGCTTCCAGACACCATTTTCGAGGCGGAACCTTCTACACTGTCCATATCAGCCTCGTCTACCACGTCCTCAATCCCCGTCCTCACGACATCCTCGACTACAATTGTATCAGCGAGCACGACAAAGGTATACGTCAAGCCCACGGAACATCTGCCCGAAGATCACGACCAAGCCGAAGGGGAAAGCCACAATCCAACATTCCCAGATGTGGGTGGTGACAAAAATACCACAGCTGCCGAACCGATGCCATCGTCTACACCTACACCCGACGAGGGCTACTTCTCTCACATGGGCGACCTTCTGTCGAACAATTACTGGCTCTACGGCGGGCTCGGGTTGGTGGCCTTGTTTGGCATAGGTGCTGCTCTGTACTTCTTGCGCCGCCGCTTCCGACGCAACCGTGATGGCGGATACAGCAGCGTTGCCGACGACGAGATGGCCATGACTTCGATGTTACACGGGGGTAAAGCAACTGACAATGCTGGCAGGACGCGTCGTGGTGGCACAAAGGAACTATACGACGCATTTGGCGAGGTGTCAGACGAAGAAGACGACTACGCCGACGAAGAGATGGCACTTCGCGGTGCGGGTGGCCGGCATCTGCCTGATGTGGGACTGCGGTACCACGACGGATTCCTGGACGATGATACCGCGGAATCCCCCACGGTACGATACCGCGACGAGCCCACACCTGAAGAGCGAGCCTTGGAGCAAGAAGCCGTTGCGGCCAAAAGGGAACGAGAGCCCAGTCCCGGAAGCGCCAGCGGAAGTGGGACGGGGAGCTGGGAACACGCACATGCCTCCTCAGAAGCCATCAACCGTGTCACACCTTAGAATTCTTGCATACATAAGGGTTTTGTGTTGCCGCATCTGGAGTACTTTCTTCGTATCTTATTGTACTGACTTTTTGACGTCTTCGCGCTGTTACGTTATTTGGCACGGTCATCATATACATATATGCTCATCCTCCTCCCCAGCATTCATCGGTATCATGTCAAACCATCTGTTATTCCCTAATGGCACACCTGAACTCGAGTACATTCAAGCAGTCGTATCCACCCAACACGTTGAGCAAATAGAAACAAATGCATACCCATCGCCAGCTTAACAACCGCATCGTTGCATAAGGCCCGTTGAGGCCCCAAGGAGCTCCAAAGAGCTGCTTGGACCCTGCTGGTAACCCACCCCCCAGAACTCAACCACAAGCCCGAAACCACCGCTCACCCAAGCCTCCTGCCACAGCCAGTCGGTGCATTTCGAACTCTCCGCCTTTTGAACCCCCTTGTCCTGAGTGCACATCCGGATTCGACACACCCTTGGAAGAAATATGCATCCCGCGGTCGAAAGTCGCGTCGATCCGGACGGGAATGTGTATTGGATTGATTACCGGCCACTACCACCCAGCTGGAAGGATCCTCGAACGGATCCAACAGACCCTATGCCCCATGGCATACAGGTGCACGTAACACCGGAGGGGAGGGAGTACTTTCTGGATACGCGACCAAGGCTGTCTTGGACGAGACCACAAACTTCTGACGACGAACGCCAAGTTGACTTTGGAGGAACGAAGACGACAGGGGGAAGTGTGCTTGGTACAGAGATTGTGGCTGATGCGGAAGGCATGTCGAGGTCAGCTACGCTTGTTGGGGCCGGTCTGCCGCCTCCTTCTCCACCCCAAAACCACCCTGCGCCCCGGCTGAGTGCGTATGGATTTCTCCTATAACCTACCTCCGCTAACTATCACTCGTGCCGAATAGTACACCCCGACCTACGACTTCTCCTCGCACTCACACGCTGGCGTTTTGGTAAGGATGTCGCGTGCACTGTCCAGCTATTTGCCCCTAAACCAGATGTAATTCAGCGCAGGTTTTGAGTGGATACCCAGATGCTAGGGTGCCAGAAGTGGACCAATTAATCTCGTTGTTACAAGCCCGTATCAGTAGGCACATGGTTTCTCGCTCTTTTCTGAATGGCGGGTGACTGGGGCTGGTTAGACAGCTTTTCAGACATCAATGATTTACGGCCACTGGACCATTGGTTCGCAAAAGGAGCATTGGATCTTATCTGTATGTCGTCTACATGGGTTACAACGCAGCAGCGTTGAACACATCTCGTTTGGACCTCACAGCATCCCAACCGAATGTGAACTTCATGTCCCCCTGGATGAAAACAGATTCGGGATCTGACACACTCGACCCAGCCGAGTTCATTTGGACAACGCTCTTCAGGCCCTTCCTCTATGCCCTCCTTTTCGGGGTTCCAAATACATATCGGAGGCGACTCGGCCGGGCGGACTGGATTCAGGTAAAGTAACAGACTATTTCAATCATAGGTGACGTTACGACGCAGTCTTTGCAGTGGGCTTCCAGCAAGCGTTGGGCTGACCAGCAAAATGCCATGGATGGTTTTCTGAAAGCACTGATTTCAGAATGGAACTTGATGATATTGCTGGTGGGTTGCGCCCTAAGTCGTGTTGGCTTGTATTCTGACTCCCTGATCGGCGCAGTCGACCCTCATTCTATCCACCAGTGTGGGCTTCTTGGCGATCAACAACATACCGCCACTGGCGGAAACAACTACCCTGATATCCCTGGTCTTTTCTCTGGCGTCCATCGTCATTGATGTGTCGTTCGTGTGGAAATACCAACGGCAGCTCACCAATAGCTTTGACATCCGTGCGATTATGGCAAGTAGCAATCTACCCGACGCGGCCTAGCGCTGAACTTCAATTGCACTACAGGATGAATTCATCTTCCAGGCGGACGAAGATGTCCTTGCTATCTACCTGTCCTTACCTGTGGGATTTCTTCTTTGGAGCGTACTAGCGTTCTCTGTCGGTGTGCTCGCCTATGCCTGGGACCATGTTCCGAACTTGGCGAGTGCAGTAGCAGTGACCGCAACATCGGGAGTGGTTCTAGCCTTGACCCTCGGATTGTGGGCATGGCATCGATGGGTGGGGGTGCTGCGGCCCAGTAAACGGTGGCAAGGCAAAAAGAATGTTCTCCATCCCCACCGGGTAATCAATCTTGATGACAAAGGAGGTATTGTAGCGGATTCTCGAGGCAAAGTTGGGGGAGAGAGGGCTAAGGCTGGCGGATTGGGTGCTGAGCCGAAACTTTTGGATGAAGCAGCTAGTGCTTGACAGATACTTGTACTTATTCCTGTTTTATGCCGCCATCTCATGACATATACCAGGGTGTATCGGGCCCCATGCTGATTGTATGACGTGATGAAATGCAATAAGGTGGTGTGTGGGCAACAACGCCGAAAGATAGCAGAGGTGGTATCGTAGAACGACTGTCTAAGGAACGAAGCACTTAACAACAACGCGACGCCTCGGGGACGTCTGCCTCCTTCGCTTTGACGTCGATCTCTAAAACACAACAATGAGCGCTGAAACCGGGTGATGAGCTGGCAAGGTGACCCTTACGTACTCGTATTGGGAGTCTCCGCCGCGGCGCCTTCTTTCTCCATCCCTGGCAACGACATGGCGATCTTCTTGAACAAGCTCTTCACATTGTGTCCCGCTTTGGCTGACGTCTCCATAAATAAGATGTTCAGTTCGGCAGCCTTCGCAGTCGCTTCATCGTGCGTTACTTGACTATCGTCTATGTCAGTGATCATAACTGGGGAAGCGGATTACGGTGAAACCCATACCGTTTGTCGGATAGATCTGCCTTATTTCCAACAAGAACGATGATAACCTCATTCCCTCGTTCTGATTTGACATCATCTATCCATTTTGAGGTCGACAAGAATGACGCCCTGTCTGATAACGACAACTTAGTGTTTGAGATGAACGCATACATCAAGCAGCCCGTGACGTACTCGTTATATCAAACACCACTATCGCCACCGACGAATCGCGAATGTAGGAAGGAATCAATGACCTAAACCTTTCCTAAACGAGTATTAGCGTGCGCAGTACTCAGTGTGGTGTGACGGACTTCCGCTTACCTGACCCGCCGTATCCCATAATTGCAGCCGTACAGTCCGATCTTCCAAATACATTGTCTTACTCAAGAAGTCTATCCCAATTGTGGCTTGATACGTATTATCAAAAGTGTCATACATGAAACTAGTTTGGTATTGCCTCCGAGTTAGTGCATGCTGGACCTGCGGACGGGGAGAGCTGGGCTCACCGCGTAATTAGAGACGTCTTTCCAACAGATTGATCTCCGAGCAAAACAATCTTTGTGCGCTTGAGAGGGCCGCTGGCCGTGAAGTCGGCTGTTGACGGTGATGAAGTGCTGGCCATTGGAGGAGATGCGCGATCGAGGGGTTGTCACTGGTCAGTCAAGGCTCGAATGGCGATGCGCCCCTTGGGCTGAGTTGACGGAAGCGGCGACTTCTTGACGGCACACACGTGACCACGTGCCTGACTTTGCGAACCGTGACCGCAAGATCCTCTAGATCTTAAACCTCAGCTGACTACCAACTGACGTTCTATCTGGGACTTCCCCTTCCATTTCCCCCCCTTCTCTTCCCCTTTCCCACCTTGTGCTGGAAGATACACTCGAAGTCGGTTAGCTACCGATAAAACTTTATTCAAACGTCATTCAAGGCCTTTCCTCGCTCACAAACACAAGTTGCCCCGGGTCTTGATAACCACAACGTTGCCTTGGAAGCTCACCAGTCTGCGCCACGACTCTATCCGACACTCCTCAGTCATGTCCCAGCTACGTGTACCGCGCTCCACTTTCGGAATGTTTAGACGTTACATACAAACGCAGTCGAGGACACCGCCCCCACCTCCCCAAGAGCTCGTCGCTCTCCTCCAAACCTATGAGGCCTTACCACCCCACCCAATCTCTCTGGCCGAATTGACATCATTTGGGGAGAACCTTTCTCCCGACTCTGTTATCGCTTCGGCCAACTTTATGATATCGGAACTTCCGAAGCGGTTGGCACAGCGGGTTCGCTCCTTGGATCGATTACCTTTCATTGTCGGGACCAATCCCTTCATTGGTAGGATACATTCGCTGTATCAGTCGAGCTTTCAGGTATGCAAGAGTTGATTTGCGAGCGAATGAGGATTCTCACATCCTCTTCTGATAGGCTTTGGCAACTTATCCTGCACCCAAGAACATTGAAGAGAACTGGGCATTCACTAGGCGACTAGAGGATCTGGTTGACGTCCACTCCAATGATATCCCGACGCTTGCAAAAGGTTGGTCGGAGATCTGCTCAGCTTTCCAGGTCGTTCGCTCACACTTCTTTAAAAGGCTTCAAAGAGTGCACGAAATACATCTCCTCAGCGAATACTTCTCATTTCCTGGATGATATCATCCGTAGCAGAATTGCTGTCCGACTCATGGCGGAACAGCATATCGCAATTTCTCACAGCCTACGTTCTCATGACCCGAAACGAGATGTCGGCATCATTAACAAGAAGACATCTCCAAGGGATATGATCAACATGTGTGCGAGGTTCGTTTCGGAACTGTCTGAAGCGACGTTGGGAAATGCCCCACGGTTGGTGTTAGAAGGCGATGTGGACGCAACATTCCCGTAAGTCTCGAGTCCCGCCTCCATTGACAATTGGGTCTAACACGAATGTCTTCTAGCTACGTCCCTGTGCATCTAGAGTATATTTTGACAGGTAGAGAGCTATTCGCATCTTGTGCTATCAAGGTTTGCTAACCAACCCTTGACAGAGGTGCTGAAGAATTCGTACCGTGCAACTGTAGAACATCACTCTGGCGTTGCCAACCTCCCGCCTGTTGTAGTTACGATAGCCCCGTCGTTACTCCCACCTAGCCCCATGCGACCTGCATATATGTCCATTCGCATCCGAGACCAAGGAGGAGGAGTTCCACCGGCCAACATGCAACGCATTTTCTCCTATGCGTTCACGACTGCGGGTTCGGACGCAGCCCAGTTCTCCGACGATGACGAACTCGGAGGTGGCCCATACGCGGCGCAACACGTTGGGGGATCCGCCGCTTTCGGCGGGGACTCACCTGAAGGAAATATGTTCGGAGAAATTACTGGGAAAGGCCTACAGACTGGGCTGGGCTCCATCGCGGGCTTGGGTTATGGGTAAGCTCCGTTCAGCCATTCTCCAGGACGAATTGTATCTAAGCTTGTTGGTCATAGCCTCCCCCTCGCGCGACTGTACGCAAGCTACTTCGGCGCGGGATCCGGACTCCAACTCGTTTCTCTTCATCGCTTTGGCACTGATGTATTTATCAAGCTACGATGCCTTGATCTTGAGGGAGGGGACCCCGTCATGATTTAGTACTCCCCTTCGATTTGGACTAGTTTTGTGCTTAAGCCTGTTATCTACCAGCCGAGATGTATCGTAGCACTGAGTTTTATGGAGTATGCCGGTGTGGCCAAACGGTCACATGACGGTGTACAACTGTGGGAGCTGTATTCGGTTGCGAATTCCACGCCTCGACCACCAAAAAAAAAAAAAAAAAAAAAAAAAAAAAAAACTGAGTTTTATGGACGAAGAAACCGATCGCGAGTAACTGGCCGTCGAAATTCCAATTTGAGTGACGTGACACGTCTCGGGCCTCCTTCCGCAAGTCAAGTATCTCCATGGAATCAGACACTTCGGTACTGGGGGAACTATAGCTATCATGAAGACGGGAAAACATTTGGCCGAGCAGACTCACGTGGCTCACGTCTTTCTCGGTTACTCAGCACCCACTCGTCAGCAGTCTCTCGAACAAAAATGGCCGACCCATCCTCCAGTGACGGCTCGCTGACGCTCTCGGCCCTTTTTTCTCGAGCACTAGAATCTGCATCCAAAGCTTATAACCTCCCATCAATCGAAAACGAAACTCAGGTCCGTTGGCAACCCCGGGGGCGAGAAAACCACTCCTCACACCAGTGCTTTCTTTTTCAGGATATCCTCAAATCATCCATCAAAGATGTATCTACTGTAATCAAACGGGTTGAAGCACTCTCCTTGTTCAGTGACAATGAAACCTTGGAAGATGTGTCGACGAAGGACCTGGTGTACATGTTCGCGCCTTGGGTGAATGGTGAACTCATCAATCGCGTTAAAACAGACGGGCCGGACGAGAGAATTCAGAGCATACAAAAGGCCCAGGTAAATGGTTGTAGTACATTTACGGTCGTAGTGCTAACTAGATGTTCCAGGGCATGTACGGGAGGTTCTTAAAGATCCTCGAAGACTACGAGATAGTTCCACAAGAAGAGAGAAAGATCTTTATGAAGAGCGAAGAAGTGGTGAGGGATCCCGTCAAACGCCGCGAGACGAAAATACAACAGTTCAAGAAAGAAAAGGAGATCCGGGCGAAAGTCCTCGTAAGCATACTGCCCCATATCACTCGTACGTGCTAACAGCAATCTGATAGGCATTTAGGGAGCGGCGGGGGCATGGCTCTACTGACTCACCAACTGACTACGACCTTATCGCGTCTCTTCTTCCGAAGACCCAACCGAAGGGACGACAGCAAGCCTTCGACGAGGATGATAAAGACGAGGATGACGAGATTACCCGGGAGCTCACTCTTCTTCTCCTGAGGCTTATTTGGACCCAAGCTTTGTCCCAAGTGGATAGCATGAAAGACGAGCTAGAACTTCTGAAAAGTGCGCCCCACCGCCCGCCTCAACGAGGGCCGCCGCCGCCACATCCAAACAGAGATGATACGTGGCGTTTGGACCAGATAGGAAGTAGTAGTGGTTTAAATCACAGTGGGCCGCTACTTGATGATCAGGGTCGGGTGAGTGCCTTGGGCAGTGCGCAAAGCTTGCTGATACGATTTATGCCATAGCCTCTGCGCCCGTTCACCATCCTCCCTGCAGGCGCAGCATCAGAGCGCGCACGACTTCAAGCTGGAGTGTTTCGGCCGGATCATCGACTCCCTACGATGAGTATCGACGAATACCTGGAAGTAGAACGACAGAGAGGGAATATTATCTCTGGTGGCGGGTATGACTCCCCTTCTGGAAAGCATCCCATTTCACTCGAACATTCTTTTCATTTAGTCCTGCCTCTCAAACCGCCCCCACATCGTCCGAACAATTGCTTATCGATTCAGAACAAGACGGTGCGATATTCGCCGAAGAGAAGCATGAAGAAAAGAGGCGTAAAGACGAGGAGTGGGCTTTATTCACCGAGGCGAATCCCAAGGGCTCTGGGAACACGATGAATAGAGGATAAGTCGCTGTGCCGTACCTCTACCGGATTGGGTTACGCGGCGGACGGTAAGCCACCCGACCAAGTGCAAGTCACGCCGTTCTTCGTTCTCACTGACTCACGCCTCCTAGCGCCTGTGGAATTGTTGGTCATTAATTGTTGTATTGCAAATATTGTTGAATCCAGTTCAGTTGAAAGCTCAGTTGTGGCAGTTGACCTTCGTGACATCACGTGCGAGACGTGACTCGTGAGGAAACCTCGTTTTTCTTTAACCACAACCGTCCTCGTATCTGATTGGGAACCCTACAGTACGTAAATTTCATTTCAAGCTTTGAAATTAGCTTATGAACGTCGATTCTCAATCAGAGTCCCCCTATGACGCAAGCTAACCGCGAGGCTTCCACGACATCACCAATGTCGCTTCATGACCGTCCCTTTGACCACCTCCCCAACGAAATACTCGAAAAAATCATTACAACCACCGTTTTTGCCACAGATCATCTGCTCAGACCTGTGGGAAGCAAAATCGGCTTTCCTTATACTGCACTCAGAGTATCAAAGCAATGGCAGGCGGTGGCGCTGGCTACCCGCAACGCATGGACCTTGCTCGTGGTTGAGACAAACAACCCAGCGGTTGTATTGAAACAACTCCAATGTCTGAAGGAACGATGCGGGTCCCTACCACTCCACCTCTGGATCAAGGTTTGTTGCAAAATTACAACATTCTCACCACCCCTCTGTTGTTCTCTGATCCTCCGCTCCTTATTAAATTGGAACGATTGGGCATCGTTTCGCATTGCGAACGCTGGAGGGAGAGTTGATGGGCTACACGCGGAGCTTTGGACCTGGACCCACCTCGACTCAGCACCGATGCCGGATCCCAACTTTTACCTCCACTCGATAAAGGACCTCGAGTTGATGCATACCGATAGGAATCCTGAAAGCCGGGAAACAGGATACATGACCAATCAGGTGGTTCTGCCTGTCTTGCCAAATCTACATCGACTCTCCATACGCTTCTATCCGTTCACCCTACGTCACGGCGCGCTCTATCCCATCCAGCAGAACGTCACATACGAATTCATGCGGGAAATATGTCTCGAGCAAGTCCATAATGTCGCATTATGGTTGCTCGTTCGATGGCCATTTCCCGCGTTAGAGATCGTTGCCATATCGTGCACTTGCCCTCCCGATACGGAACAAATCGACGACTGGAACATTCCAAAGGGGACATCCAAAATGAGTCTCCCTACCGTGACAAAGTTGATTCTATATGACGTCCACAACGATTTCGCCAGTGCCGTGGTCGCTGGAATGCCAGGTGTAGAGCATCTCGCGGTGTCCTTCAACAGCACCAAAGGAAGCTCCCCCGCGTACCTCACGAGGTCTTCCTTCCTTCCCCGACTTTCGACTCTTGCCTTTCGCGCTTCCGACGGAGGAACGGGTTCACTCGACCCATTGCAGCAGCACGTAGCCAAGTGCGGCAAGTTGTTGATAGATGCAGGGATGGACAATACCGATCGCCAAATCCTCGAGGGTTGGGCTCGGCCTAAGACCCGTGTTGAAGTGCAGGGCAACTTGGAGTTTAACAGGGTGTTGGACTTTTTCAGGCGGCTTCCCGTAGGGTCCGCCGAGGCACGAGAGAGTTCAGCTCGCGCCGTTTACGCATGATTTAACCAATCTTCGGACTTAGAGCTATAGATGTGTGACCTATACGAGTGCTGCGTGCAATCAACGTGCTCAATTCTATTCAGAAAACGTACTTGTGAGTTTATCTAATCTTATCAAACCGCGTGTTACCGTGGCCAGCACCGCAGCGGCGCGAAGAGCCAACACCGCGTGCATGCTTTACGTGCCAGGAATGCCGTGCCCCATCGACTGCGCGACTAGTCAGTCCAAGCTTCAACCCAGCTTCCAAGATGTACTAAGACAGCGCCCGTCAATAAGTATATGCGTACCCGACCCGCCATGGGCATCCTTTTGGGGTTATGGAGCCTTGGGAAAACGCTCGGAATAATGTAATTTGTGTAGAATGGTTACTCAGGGCAAGAAGTTGTTGTGGGGTGGGATCTCACTGAACGTGAGCAACGGGGGAAGAAGCGCGTCGTCGACGACCCGACCCACGCGGGGCCTTTCATTATGAATATTTTGTATTAGGGTGCCATTCAAATACCCTTCGGCGAGTGTCCCATCAGGCCGATACTTCGCTCGTGCGAGCGCTTACTTCACCTTGCTAGCACATATCGAAAGTGACTGACCAAATACCACGACTTTGACGCTTCGACCTCTCCTCCTCTCCTCCACGGTAGTCCGGGTTAACACTAGGCTACCAGACGACAATTCTCACCAAATACTGGCCATCTAGACCTCGACCGGAGAGTAGCAGAGAGCAAGCGCAAGCCACAGCCATGGAGCTGCAGTCGTGGGACCGTCGACAAGGCTCGAACAGAAAATGCACGGAGGCTGCAGGCCGCTGAATCTCGACGCATCTCACACTACCGGAGCTGCAGTGACTCCAGTAAGCCTGGGTGGAGACGGAGGCTGGGCACGGCGTCATCGTTGCCATGTAGCAAGGGGAAAAGACCCTGCGGCTTTCATGCAGTGGCTTTTCAGTGCCGCCGATCCTCTGTACGCTCGTAGACTCATACCGGTATGCGCGCTCACACCAATACTCTTTGCTATTGTATTCCAGCGAAGGTTTCCGCAGAGACAGAAGGATATACCCCGCAGGCCGAGTGGACTTTGTATAACGTTCGTCTCAAGCCGCCCGGGCCGTCAAAGTCACCTGTCAAACTTCCCCCATTGAACGAACGATTTCTTACGACACAGACAACCCTCCCGCCGCTCGTGAGAGCTACGATCAACCTCCATTCGGTGACATTGTTCCGAACACGGTTCGGAAGGACCGGATACCTCCTTTTCAGTGAACCTTGGTCATGGCAAAGCATTCCTCTGGAGCACAAGGGCAAGCCATGGCGCCTTTTTGTCCTTTGAGAAGGGTGAACACAAACTTGTATTAAAGAAGACGCGCAGGACCGAGGGGGAAGTGGCTTATGTTGGGTATCTTTGCGGTGATACCGTCGAAGGGGTCGATGAAAGTTGAAAGGCTAAATCAACGAAAAAGGCAAGTTGGCCGACGTGTTCGAGGATGTCGGCTCCGCTGATAAGGGGAACAGTGAATCAATTGCAGCACATTAAGGAAGGTTCGTCGTGGAACGACGGGTCGGAATCCTCCGTGGAGTGGTGGCTGAAATCAAGACTACCTATTCGTATTGTGCATGTGTGTGGGCAGCGACAAGTTAGGTGGCAAAGTCTGGGCAGGAGATCAAACTATATTCGTCGAGGTCCCGTAGAACGGTTGCTAGTACTCGGCAATTGACGGTTCTGTATGAAGTCGGCATTCTAGTACGCTATCCGTGATACAGGATTCAGCGCCAATAAACAAGGTGACACAATGGCATCAGTTAGACATAGGGTTCCCCTGTGGCTCGGGAAACAGCGAGTCTCGGAAGAAGGAAAGGAAAAGAAAGAGTCCTTCGAGTTTGCTCATTTGCAGAAGTCTCCACCAACTGAGCTTGCGCGCTTGTGTACCCCATGAGGGAGAATGAAGAGCCAGAGAAGCAGAATGATGGGTTGGACAAAGAAAGAACACAGAAGCACAGGCTTCAAGAACATGCAAACCGGAGCTGAGACGTAAAAGAAGTTAACCTCCAAAATGCGAAACAATGCCGATCGTCCTGTCAAAGGAAGTTGGTTAGCGGAGATCGGTCAACTGAAAGGCCGCAAGTTGGCTGTCGTCGGAACCGGGTAGGGTGACAAAGACGAAGATATTGACGCGCAACAATGCACGCAGATCGCGAGGTACGATGCGTATCGCACAGCTACGCGGAGGGGCCTTGATTAGGGTTGCAGAAATGGACACTTGAAACAACAGCAAAAGTGGGAGGTAGCTTTGGAGACGAGATTGTCGGGTGCGCATATACCGCGATAGGAAAGTAACGACATGTCAGGGCGCCTTGATGACGGTGAGGCATATACCTGCCGCAGGGTCTAGGCTTTAGAAATATCCAAGAGGCTGTTTCGACGAAAAAGCGCGACGCAGGGGGAGACGCGCCGTACTTCCAAACGAGGCAAATGAAGTTCGCTCTGAGGGCAGGAGATGCAACTTTCATGGAAAGGATTTCACAGCTGGCAGCGTTGCGTGTTGCACCATGATCCACGCAGTGTAGCTGCAGGGACATGAGGAGGCGATTTCTTCACATCGCACAGGAACATCAGATAATCAGTCAGAAAAAGCGTTTTCAGTATGAGTCCGACCGGATGGAGGCATGCAGAGGCAGTGGTGAAAAACGTTGATTACGGTGTCATGGGCGGGGACCGATGTGGCAAGGCCTGTTGGAGAGGAGCCGGGGGTTGGATAAAAGCGGGATAAGCAAAGCGTCAAGATCGTTGTGGTCGTCTAACGAGCGAGCAGAGGCGTCGGCGTGGCAGTGGTTGTCGGCGAGGCGATGAGCAAACAAGCATAGACGAACAATAGTCGTACGCTCGTTTTCGACTGATTCTCCCCCGCCTGTGGGTTGTGACCGGATTGGATGGGCGTCGCACCGGACCCTGTAACAAACCCTATTCCAGGTGTTGTTCGCACCTGTCGAAAAACTCCGGAGCTGATGTCTACGCTGAGCAAAACATGCTTTTTTACCCTCCCAGCTTTGTGGCCATCACCTCCCCCCACCTCCCCTCTCTCCTAATAAATACTCCCATTTCCCTTCCTATCAAGCCCTCATCCTTTTCCCCCAGCCTCAGGTCCACAGGAACTCCCCATTAGCCAGCCTCCTCCAGCCTCCTCCCGCCAGCCACTTCAGACATTTCGTCACTATCACTATGTCCGCTCAATCCGCTTTACCTAGAGGTGCCGCTTGTCTCAATTGTCGCGGAAAGAAACAGAGGTGCGACGGTGGCAAGCCTTCATGTCACTCTTGCCTCAAAACGGGCAAAGGTGAGCTCGACCTTTCGCCATCCACTCACCTCTATACTCCCCCTACTGACATCCGCTGCTCTCATCTCACCATGTATCGTCAAGACTGCGTCTACAATGAACCTCCCAAATCTCGCGCTCAGTTGCTGGTCGAACGAATCCTTGAGCTCGAGGTTCGTTCCTTCGACCCCGTCTGGTCGAACCGTTACTCATTATCTTGAGTTATGCTCACAGAATAAGATCACTCAAATCGAGTCCGGATCAGGCTCGTCGTCGGGTAACAGCTCCCATGGCAATTCGAGCCCTCCCCGTCTGATCGGACGTCCCTCACCAGCTGGGGCAGTTTACCACATTCCTGCACCCAGAAGGACTAGCCCTACGGGAAACAGTCCTCGCGGCAGTACGAACACGTGTTCCATCGATATCCATCGTCATTTGGTACTGACTAAAACCTCGTTTAGTCAACTGGATTTGGAACCCGGCGCCAGCGCCTGTGAATCCTGCATACTTGCACGAGCTCCCATCTAGACTGAGGGACAGTCTGTAAGTATCGTATACAGCGTAGAAATAGCTTATCCGGAGTCTGATTTTTTGCACCACAGCATCGAAACCTTTTTGCAAAACCGAGATCGATGCTGCCTCGACTTGCATGTCGGGCGCTTCATCGCTGCCCTCTCGATTCCTCCTAACGACCACCGTGCTCTTCATCCTGCGTTGGTGCAGGCCGTTCTCCTGATAGGATCTTACTTTTCTCGCTCCCCTTCCATGACGGATTACGAGGTCCGGTTCCTGGCTCAGGCTCGCCACGACCTTACACTTTCTGTTACAAATGCCGATCGGCTCCACGACTTTGTCCGAGCATCTAACCTCGTCGCCTTCTACTATTTCTGCAAAGGTAATTTTATGCCCATCTGTGGATCTCGCAAAGTGGAGCTTATAAATTAAACTCATAGGAAATTACACGGAGGCATACCAGCAGGTCTCTGCAAGCTCTAACATGGCCATGAGCTGCGGGCTACACCAGATTCATTCCTCGGTCTGGAGGCCAGGTTCCGGGATGGACGATGGGGACCAACAATTCCTGAACCATCCCGTCGACAACGTGGATCTCGGGGAACGCATTCATACTTTCTGGCAGGCAAGTTACCTCATCGAGGGAGACAAAGGGACGATCTAACCCCATTCTTCTTAGACCGTCTGCTTCGATAAAGTCATGTCCATGGTTGTCGGTCGTCCTTCCCATCTTGCGAACGGTCCGCTTGCCGATCCTGCTTTCCGCGTGACGACGCCTTGGCCTCGCCTTATTCAAGACTATGAGACGGTTTGTGTATTTCATGCCCTTTTCCACACTGTTTGGCGTTGGGGCTGACTTCTTCTCGTGTGTCCCCGCCCCGCGTGCTCAGGCTGCAGTCTCGGACCAGGAATGCCATTCAGTCGAGAGCTTGTATAACACCCGCCTCGTTCACCCTATGGCAAGACCCGAGACATTGACCAGCCTCCGTGTCCAAGGCCTCTGTCTTCTTCACTACGCCTACCACCTATCTCGTCAGTGTCCCCACGTTCGCCCACACGAGGAATCAATGACAGCTGACATCTCCACTCCTTGCTGCTAGACGTCGTCAACCCAGTCCCACAAGACGTGCACCTCCTCCACACCGCAATCCAGTACTACCAGGCGCGACTGCCGGGCATTCGCAACGCCGGGGAGATGGGTGAAATCCCCGCAACCTTAGGGGTTTCGCCTGTCAACCAACGTTTAGTCTTGATTCGTACGCTACCTCTTGTAGCCACACTCGTCCTCTTCCAGCACGGCGGGGACTCAGAAGCTAGACGACAATGCGGCATTGCGTCCCAAGGCATCGTCGCCATCATCGCCGAACTCGCGGACGACGATTACTCAGGGTTGTTTGTCGGTCTAGGAGTGAGTACTTCTCCTCTTTTATTCGCAGCTGGACTGCAAAGACCGCCTCTGGGCTGACGCAACCCGACCCTGGGCTCCCCTTATCCCCCTGTAGCACATATGGAATCTAACCTGCCAGATCATGATTAACATTTCACGAGCGGCCATTGCAGGGACGAGAGAGCAGGTGAATAGGAACTTGGCGGTCGTGATGAGGGCTCTTAAGAAGCTCAGCATCGTTTACCCTCTCCTTGGTGCGCTCCCTCTCCCCCTCTCCCCCTCATCACGATTCTGACTGACGCCCCGTCTCCGATGCAGGCTTCCAAGTCCAACAACTCGAGCTCATGCACGCTGGCGCAGCGTGATGACCCAATTCGTCGTGGTATAACGCACGACTTGCGCACAAATGATCAACAAAACTGCCTTCGAGCCATGCGCGTGTTTTGCTCTCTCTCTCAACAACGACTAACCACTTCTTGGCTTCGCCTCTCTAACCTACCTTCCCATCTAATATTGTGACATCCTCTTTATTTCTTGGCCTCTGTTGCACCACCCCAGACACAAATTGTGCACGTCATATGTATTCTTGGATCTATATCGTTCGATTTTCCAATGCTCGTATCATTTGTATGCCCCTTTTGCTATCGCTGTTGTGCTTTCCCTTTTTATTGCGTTGTCAAGCCGGGATATCGGCGTCCCCTCGCCGCCCCCGACGATCTGTCACCCTAACTCCTCTATTATCCGTTTCATGTGCATACTTAGAGTATGAACTGATGTATTTAACGCATCTTGGAATCACCTCTCGCTAAAACTTGCGCCCATTCTCCACGCGTGTTAACGGTGGCGTCGAAGTCGAAAAGTCCTGACAAAGCCGTACGAGCCACGGAAACGGGGCACCCTGAAATTACGGCGCAATTTGTCCCCTGTAGATCCAAGATCTCCAGTCAAGAATACGGGAGGGCAACCCTCCTGGCGGTGCAGATTTGCGGTAGATGCAACAAAGTCAGTGCGCGCTTGTGGCGGTGGCAGGCAAAATGCGTTACCAGGGTCTTCCGTGGGAACTTAACGTGACTTGACACTGCAGGCGCTCATCGCACGACGTCAGAGGCGCCGTCCCTCTAAGCTCCGAAGGCAGGGACATACAGCTGTACGAGCAGAGGAGTAAAGCACATGTATGCCTCATTTTTTTCTACTTCCCAGTGTCGTGTCAACTGTCAAAAGCTGCTGTATCGCGGTGCTCGGAGCAAAAGAGTCCCGCCTGGAGCAATCTCCTTTTTTGCGGGCGCTACTCCAAGAACTCCATCAGACGTTAAATGACTTCTCGATTCATTATAAACGGAGCCGGTACTTTGTCCTCCGTTATGTGAATTCATAATAGACATGGTCGTCGCGGCATTTGGTTGGATGTTTGATGAGTCAATATTGCCACCACCGGGGGAGTTCGACCTTTATCCGGAAGTTGTTTAAAGCGCCCATGTAACACTGTTCATGGGGTTGCGAAGCCGTATACTGAACGGATGGGGGAAATGATCGGTCTCCACGAAAGGAAGGCTGGTAGTTCACGTTCATGTTCCCATCGTTGCATCGTAGGCGCTAATGAAGGTGGAAGTAAGAAGTGGGCGAACGAACAATGGGACAAGCCCAAGCCATGCTGTTCTTCTAAGCGAAGGCCCCCACTTGGGTGGTTCCAGTTGAGTTTGAACCTTTTCAGGTCACAGTGGAGAAAAGGGGGAGTCATGAAGAGTCATAGGTGCGTTGGCTGTTACGAAGTATTCCTCGCAGAGTCGGAGAAATCCGACAAAAATGGGACCACCCCAAAGGAAAGTGCTCAAGAGTATTGTTGCGAACAATGGGGAGCGGGCCTTGGATTCGGGAGCAGAGACACCAGTAGTTCCCGGCTTCCACGGACGATGAACCATCCAGCACCATTGACGCCTAGGCTGACTATCAAGAAGAAAAAGGAAAGCCATGTAACAGCGGTGAGCTTTAGTCCTCTATCAGGTGGTCGTGGAATATGAGATAGAGGCTTCGGGAGCACCTTTAATTTGGGGTAGCATACCCCATGTAGCAGGCGTGGCTCGAAGAGTATGTCCGTCTCTTCGAAGGGATCCTTGGTCTGGTTCTGACTCCTCATACGCGGTGTGTCCCCTGTGGATACGATATGAAAGTGTCCCAACGATTGGAACATTCCCTCTGGTGTCCAAGATAGTTCCTGTCCGATGAAGACACCTTTGTCAGGTGCATACAGGGGTCATTAAGGACATGTAATAACGTCCACCCCACTGCACGAAGAGTTCCATTGGGCGCCGGTCTACAAATGCTCTCTCTGGCCCACCACACGTTATCATGATACACAGGTTTGGGAGAAGGACCGGTGTCCATTTGATTTGAAAGTGATTCGTTGTATCCTAGGAATTCGCAAGGTGTGTAATGAGCGTCGGGTGCCGTTGGGCAATGATGTATCGACGATAACCCGCCGTAACCTTCACAGAGTCGGAATATCAGTGTAAGCTCAGAAGGTTAACTTGTCTCAATGCTACTTTAAGTCAGGACGTCCTACTCACCGAAGGAGAGGGGTTACGATGCGCCACTGGCCATGTGTAGTAAGGGATGCTACCAGGATCCGGAGCAATGCGGTTGATGAACTACCCCCTTCGCAAGGTGGCGGGCTGAGTCGGGAATCAGAGAGATTGGCCGTACGCTAATTGTACTCAAGTCGACAGACTCTAAGCTATTGGAGGGCACAAGTAATTAGACAGCGAACGCGATGTCCAAGGAAGTGTTCCATACGTGCCTGTATACTCCGGTTGTTACAAAGGACTTACTCCAATAATGTAACGAGGTCGATTGCCAACGAAACGAGTACCTAACGCACACTCAGTCTGAATACCAACCAACGGTTCGGTCAGACAACTACCCACTAGAACGAAGCGATTGGGCAGACTGGCGTTCTCTTGGATGTGCGAGCTCCACTAGCGTGGTACTGAGAGCCCTTTCTCTTGTCCACAAAATTTTGGGAGCGAGAAAACGGGATACCAGACATGTGCAATTTTTCAGACCTGGGCGATTGAGGAACGACACCGACGGCCCACCATCCGCAGACATGTAGCACGCTTCGAGAGTCTCGTCATGAAATTTGGGTGTACAGACGGGGTGTGCGGGTACCGGTGCTGGGGTAAGCTGTACCGTGCCACGGGGGCATGGTGTATGCTCGGTAAGGCGGGAACAATGATTTGCTGCGATCGGACCACGGTGAACCACAGCATTTGTAAAGAACTTCGATATGGTGATCACCCAAATTCCAGCTGTCTTCGGTGGACGGAGCCTGTGCTGGTAGGAGTGCTATGGACCAGGAACTCGTGAGTTGGTCGTGAGGGTGTTGACGGTGATGATATCACCGAGGTCTCCATCGTGGGAGTCAGGAACAGTTGCTTGCCCCGTCGTTGCCGTCCATCCCCACTCATCGCTCCTACACCACGAGGTCTAGTATCCAGCCTAAAGTTCTCTCACAATGAGCGGCCCACTAGGTCGTATGAGAGAAAAATTCGGCCTAGACTCGAACTCAAAGCCCGTCCCTGAGGACCAGATTTTTGCTCAACGGCTGGCCCGTCGGAAAGTACTCCTGGGTTGGGTCGCACGGCTACTCCCTTATATCCGGTGGATACTACTCCCTATACTCTAGAATTCAGCTGACCGATGGCTCCAGAATTATCCTTTATGTCGTTGGATATATATGGATGATTTTGATCCCTTTTCGGCACTTGGGACGGGGGACCTGGATAGACGAGAATGCCCTGCAGCCAGGCCAGGTATGTGACAGGCCGTTAGATTATTATTCAAGTTCAGCTTGGGGTTAATCATTTTTATAGGCTGCCAGCTACTGGAGTTGGGATGATGTTCACTCAGCGGACCGCTATTTAGACCAGGTTGAACGCCTTTATGCAACCAACGCAACGAGTGCCCAGTACGTGATGAAATTTTCGTAGCCTTTTTTGTATGCTAATCGTGTTAGATGTGATTAGAAAAGCATCTTTCATCCAGGAAGAATTTTGGAAACTAGGCCTCAAAGCGGGTGTTCAAGCCTACCATCTAACTAGCCACGTCACGGTTCGTCGTCTTCTCTATGTTCAGACTTTGAGCTTGCTTTCTCAGGACCCGTCCTCTAGGAAGTCAGTGGTGTGAACGCCTACGGAGTTTACGCCGTGCCGCGGGCATCGGGTGCCGAAGCCATCGTCATCAGCGCATCTTGGGTGAGCCGCATGGACGAGGGGGGTGGTACTCCAAACATGAGGGGAGTTGCCACTGTGCTAGCACTTGCTCAATACCTGTCCAGTAAGTCATTGCAATACCTGCATCTGGCCCGTTCCTGCTCACGCTTGGGTTCCACAGAGTATTCGCTATGGGCAAAAGATCTCATATTTGTCGTCAATGATGGATATATGGATGGGATGCACGCATGGCTCAGCGGGTATCATAGCGTGACATTATCGAGTAAGAGAGACCTCGTGCACGACGATGACCGTTATCTTGACGCTCATCAACGAACAAGACCTCAAGGCAGATCCTTTAAAGCACATTTCAGGAGTAATTTGGACAGCGCTATGCATAGACTATCCGGGACATTCATTCAGTCATCTTGGCATTTTCTATGGTACGCCGCCTCCACCGTCCTTTCCTTTGTGCACATCGGGAACATCACCGACCTAAACATTTTCAGAGGGGCTGAATGGCCGTCTTCCGAACCAGGATCTCTTAAACAGCGTCGTTCAAATAACAGGTTACACTGGTGTTGTCCCGACCATCCTGTACGACAACATCGAGTCATCGCTACCAATCTCGCTGTTGGGGCCCCTCGGAGATGACCCCGAAGTAAAGACATACTTCCACCGCGCATCGAATGTAAAACGTCATTGGCAGTATGAAGGCCTGAACCGCGCTAGCGGTGTGCACGGGCTGTTCCACAAGTATGTTCTCGGTCATTTCCGCGTATTGCATCCGCTTGACCCACCTTCTGGGAAAGATTCCGGATAGACGCAATCACTATTTTTGCGTACCCTGCGTTGGGTCCTTACGGTTTCCACACCCTGGGACAGTAAGTCGTCCAAGCAACGATTTGTCATTGGGTATCCTGACCCGCAATTGACGTTTAGAATTGTCGAGTCCACTCTACGAACGATGAATAATCTTCTAGAACGACTTCACGCCTCATTCTTCTTCTACGTTCTTACATCTCCACGGACCTTCGTCAACTTTGGCGGCTATCTCGCCTCCGCTATCTTGGTTAGCGTCGCGATGATATTCGGTGGCCTAAGACTATGGGTAATCGCTGGATGGGAACGAAAACAAGTTGTCCGACCCACTTCAGGCTTTGTTGAAGCGGAAAAGAAGCAAAATAGCTGGCCTAGTGCGGTCCCTCAAACGGTTTGGCGACGACGAGAAAGGCCCGTTCTACCTGTTCTAGCAATGATGCTATTCACGCACGCTCTGGGTTGGGTGACATTACAACTGGTTACAACCTCGTTTTTCTCGGCCACTCTGAAGGTGCGGAAGTTTGTCCGTGACGCCTTTTTTCGGAAGCTCATACACAATATCTGGATAGTCACGAAATACACACCTGGTATCAATCCTGGGATACCTGATTGGCGCCATCCCACTTGTGGTGCTTTACCCGCCGTTGCGATGCCAACTTGTATCATACAACGGACACTCACACCACCCAACACAACAAGAGGCCAGAGCACCATACTGGCTCATCCTGAAGGCGTTTAACCTCTACATCTCCAGTATCGTTATCTCCATCACCTCCGTTCTCAACTTCAGTCTTGCGGCTTCCTTGGCTGTACTCCTTGGGCTTCCCTTGACGTTCACCAAGGCCGCCTCTCCGTTTCGCTTTCTCGTTACACTGGCGATCACACCGATGTCCCTCATCTACGTCTCGACTTTAATCATGGGCACTGACCATGTTTTGGATGTTTTCGCCAGAACAATATGGGAGTGGGAGGTATTGGGAGTATGGTTCCTGCCATTCGCCTGCGTAGTGTACCTACCACTCACGTTGCAGGCACTTTTGGTCTGTGCACTTCCGGTAGAATAGCTATAGTTCATCACGACAGGGGATATCTCGTACATTCTGTATGTGGGTATTAACTGGGCTGGATCTGTATGACGATGGGGGCGTTCGGGTTTTCAGGTTCGGGGGGTTTCTCTGCTGCGGGAGGGGCGGCCGGTGGTTCCTCTTCTTCATCTTCATCGTCATCAGCGAACAGGTCATCCATATCATCGTCCGGCCCGTCAACTTCCATACCATCGTCTTCGGGAGGCTTATTAGTAAGAGCCTCCATTTGAGCCCGTTTCGCATCGAGGTCAGCCTTCAACTTCTTCAGTGCATCCTCAAACCGTCGCTAGAGGTCCATTAGTTAGCTTCGTTGGTGTTGATATAGCAAGATAACTGACCTTTATCAGTGGATTGCCAGAGCTAGCAATTTCGTTGACTTTCTTCTCTACTGCCGCTTCCAGGTCGTGGATTTCTTCGTTGAGCAGCCTCTTGGCTAAACGCGTGGCAATCCAGGTCAATAACAGTTGCGGAAAGGACGTTAGATCCACTTGCCTTGTGTCAATTCTGCATCCTCATCCTCATCGACGTCCTCTTCACTTTCATCGTCTTCATCGTCTTCATCATCCTCATCGTCGCCGCTCTCTTCTTCCCCAGCCAGAGCTCTTTCTAACTCTGCTGCAAGGTCGTCTTCGGAGCCTTCTTCACCCTCCCCTTCATTTTCATCGAAATCCATTCCATCGTCCATTTGGCCGCCTCCTGGTGTGGCAGCCCCTGATGTTCCTGCCATGAAACCATCGGCATCTGGCGAGCCCTTCCGCTTGAATTCTGGGTCGAATTCACTATCCGATAGATCAGGATTGACATTTTCAAGAATTTCTAAGGGCAGGTAGTGCGCGTGAGCCCGGTATGGTATGTTAGCAGAGAGCTCGCTTCGTACTGTATTCGACTTGCTCAGCCTTAGTGTCGGCATCTAGAAGTCGCTCAATCTCTTGTTCGACGATTTCGATAGCCTGGCATTACTCGTCAATTAATGGGTGTCACAGCCGGAGACCGGAGGGTACTCACTGCACGACTGATCCGCTTCCTGAACCGCCGCTTGCGAACATGTTTCAGCGGTGGAGTAACACCATGAGGCCAGATGAAGTCATTGATATTGAACTGCTTCGCACTACTTGCGTTAGCGTCGTCTTCATTATCGATTCTGTCCCCAACCACCAGGGCCTACACCCAAACCGTTACCGAACAGGTACGTCTACAGCTTTTTGCTCATACCTGACATATATCAGCAACCTTGAACATTTGCTTGCCGTCCAGTGTCTTCTGTGACTCAATAATGCACGGTAAATCGACGAGTTTGGATGAGTACGTGTTGTTCCCAATATGGAATATCCCTCTCCGGGAGTCTATCGACCACCACGGGGCAATTGGTCAGCAACTATATCATGGCAGAAATGGGAAACAACAACCTTTGAACTTGAACCACACATCCGGCGTGACGGTACGAGCCTGAACCATGGTCCTCAGCTTCTCGCAGTCCTCTCCTTCCGGCATTTTTAGGATGAACTCCTCCTCAAAAACCAGATCTTGGTCTTCTTCATCCTCCGTGTCCAGCTCACGATCGTATGGCCCCAAGAACGAGTTACCAATACCCTGAGTGGCCTTCTCCCCGAGCTTTAGTTTCACTTTTGCGGCGATTTTGGGTTTGAGGGCAGTTTTAGAACGGGTGGTGCGCTCCGAGTATAGGTAATCGATTGGAGTTTGTGGTTGGGATTTGGCCAAAGCAGCCTCCGCCAATGTTTGCGGTTCTCGCCCTGCGAGGGAAGGCATACGTGGGCGAGTGCTCATCCGGGTCGGCGGATGAGCTTGATTCGATGGGCCTGCACCACCGGGTGCAGAGGCCGTAGCCGCTAGCGATTTGTCTCCATTCATAGGTACTCTTCTCGGATTTCGAAGTCTGGCAAAGGCGGGGCGGCAGTTCCACTTGGGTGGAGCAAACAGAAGCCGAATTCGACGCTGACTAAGATAACTTTGTCACAAACAAACACTTGCTTCCGAATTCGGTATAAAGGTTCTTAACAGGAGAAGCTGTAGGTATATGCTAGCTAAGGAGTCAGGATATAAATGCCAGGACATTGTTGAGGTTGAAGTCAGAAAGGATGCAGGTTGGCAAGATAGTAGTACTTGGAATGGACGCAGGAGTTGAATAAGTACAGGATGAAAAGAGAGAGATTGAGCAACAATTTGGGTTGATAACGAGCAGTGCGAGGGGTGCAGTGGAACAAACGGAACAGCCAACTATGGATTCACAGACGCCAAGCTTTCAGGCAGATTGGCAGCGGAACCTTCAAATCGGCGGACGTGGTGGTGAGCAAAGTGCCTAGACAGCAGCGGGCACTGGAACTTGGCGAAAAGAACCACCCTGGTTTGAAAAACGTTTTCCTTGGCCTTTGGTACTACGCGCTCGTCCCGCTCCATGGACTGCGCCGCGTGTTGAAGTTTGCCACGGCGTTTTGGAGTTGGATTCGTCATCGTGCAATGACGAAGAACTTTGAGTAGATTGATGATATGTATTTTTTCTCTTTTGATCTCCGGTTGGAGTCGTGCGCTGTCGTAGGCGTTGTTTGGCATTTTCGTTCGCCCTACGTTGGTTCGCTTGTTGAGCGTATCCTTGCTTGGCATCTTCAACGTCCACCTCCGAGCCAGTACCCGGGATTGACATGTCGTCGGACCTTGGAGTTGAAGGTGGTGTCCAGCCTTCGACCAGGCTCAATACTGCTCTCACGCGATCGTATTTCCCTCCGAGTGTTTTTGATCCCTTCTCTGCTTGCTCGTCCATCCACAGCCAAGCGCGGTTGACGTCATGGAGGTCGACGAGGCCAGCATTGAACACTAGGGTCACCACGTCCGGGTTGGCGGATTCTACCGCAAGCCGAACGATGCAGTCGGTTGCAGGCGCAGACAGTACCGGGGTCGATTCATCCGAATCAGGTGCGAAAGTCGTAAGGAAGTATTGAATGATGGGAAGGTTGCCTAATGCAAGAGCCCTATTGAATGCGGTGCGTCCAACTGAGTCGCGTTCTTCGGGCTCAGCATCTATTGCACGATGAACGTCAGGCTTGATACGATTTGGTAAAGAGGGAACATACTCACTATGGTCTACTAGCCATTGGACCAACGCCAAACCACCACGGCTCACTGCAATATGCAACAGGGTCTCCAGTGGGTCCCAATTATCCGCTTTGTTGGCGATCAAGTCATCGCCACCCTTTAGGGCTTCGCCACCGGCGGCGTCCACATTACTCTCCCAGATTCCCTTCCTGACAGCATCATCGTCACCGCGACGAGCTGCCTCAAAAACATCTGAGCGTGTTTTCTGTCGCCGCTCAAGAGCTTCGCGCGCCTTCTTTTCTGACGCGACGCGGTTGGCTTCAGCAGTCGCTTTTCGACTTTCTTTTTGCCTCTCCGCTTTGGCCTTGCGGGACTCCGCGCTGTTCTCAGCACCTGATTCTGTAGTGAGCATCTATAAGAGACCACGAGATAATAGTGTCACTCACGAGCAGCAGCTTCCTGGGCACGCATTGCCTTCCTCCGTTGTTCCTCCTCTTGCCTTATTTTCCTCGCTTCCTCCTGCTCTTGACGCGTCTTCTCCATGCGCGCGTGGTACTGTTCAGCCGTCTCCCTAGGTTTAGTCGTACTTCGAAAGCGAGGTCCTAGTTATGACACATATCACCAAACCAGAAGGTGGTCAGGAACGCGGAAACAACCACTCTTATTTTATGTACGCACCCGACCGGCCATAGTCACTTCGTGCATCATTCCCAAACATTTCGTCGTACATAGCCCTTTTGATACGTTCGTAAACGCAAGGTGATTATCGCTATTATGGTACAAAGAAATGGCGCGTCCCACTCACGAATAGAATGCGGTTTGTGGATCAAGATGCGAATATCGCGGTTCTCGGAAGTTGAATGTATACGTCCATCGCGAGCGCAAGCGGAGGTGGAGGACTTTAGTGAGAAATTCGTAAAAGTCGGTGTCATCGTCGTCGTCTTCGTCGTCATAAAAGTCGTCGTCGTCCCTTTCAAGGTAATCCATGACAGTTGTGTACGCGGCGCTGATCTGCTGAAACTCAACCGTAGCATCTTCTTGCTGGTCTTTGTCTTTGGGAGCCTTGTCAGGATGCTTTTGGAGTGCTTTAGCTTTGTATGCTTTCTTTACTGCGTCCATGTCGCTCCCGGTTGGAAGGCCAAGAATGGCATAGGCTTCCTCGAGATTTCCACTGTAAGACATGGCGATATTTTGTAGCTGTTTATGACTTGTAAAGATGGAGTGGGGAGGCTGGAGGAGAAGGGAGGTTGTGGTTTTCCTGCTGGGCGAAATGAAAACGCCCAAGCAGGGTCTTAATAGTGTTCGTTTTCGACGCGACGCGTTTCTTTTTCAAACACCGACGACGGCACCAACGGACGGGCCGCTACGAAACATAATATTCACTCGTTTCACATAGACAATGAGAAAGGAACATTCAATCCTCTTCCCGACGAACACGGCTCCACAGCGGATCTATTCGGACAAAGCGGCAAACTTGCGTTGCATGTCTTCATACAGTTTTGCGTATTTTGCTTTGATTTCTTTCTGTCCTTGGGTCGGATCCTAACGCGGAGGGCGGGTGAGCAACGGGGACGGCGACCAGGATAAAGGGGATCTACCTCGAACTTCATCTGGCTTAGCTGGAAGATAACATCGGACATCTCGTCCCGTATCCTGGCGAAGGTTGCGCGACCATTGGCTACAGCAACCTTGGCACCAGTATCAAAGGCCATCATATTCTTGAGCATGCCACTCGTCTTGTAGAATGGGCAGAAGCGATCGTAGTCGCTCATACCGTTCTGCTGCAAGAAGTCATCCTTCAATAAACGGGCGACCTCCAACGTCACCTTGTCGGCGTCTCCAAGTGCGGATTTTCCGACGAGTTGGACGACTTCCGCAAGGTCAGACTCCTCTTGTAAAACACGGGAGGCCTGCGATCGCAGGGCAACGAATTCTGGATCGGTGGATTCGTAGTGCGGTTGCAACGCCTTGGTGTATTTCGAGTAGGAAACATTCCAATTGACCGACGGGAAGTGCTTTCGTTGTGCCAGTTTCTTGTCAAGACCCCAGAACACTTGGACGATACCCAGCGTAGCGGACGTGACAGGATCTGAGAAGTCACCACCGGGTGGAGACACGCTACAGACAACAAAGCTTAGACCCTTGGATGATACGCAGGAGGCGAATGATACTCACGCGCCGACGATGGACACTGTACCCTGGCGGTTGGGCGTCCCAAGACAGTTCACCTTGCCGGCTCGCTCATAGAAACTGGCCAATTTAGTTCCCAAATACGCGGGATAACCAGAATCGGCGGGCATTTCAGCCAGACGACCCGAAATCTCACGAAGAGCTTCAGCCCAACGTGAGGTTGAGTCGGCCATCATAGCGACATTAAGACCCTGGTCACGGAAGTATTCGGCGGTGGTGATACCGGTGTAGATTGACGCTTCACGCGCAGCGACAGGCATATTGGACGTGTTTGCAATGAGGGTAGTACGCTTCATGACGGGTTCTTGTCGGCCGTCAACCTCTGTCGTTAATTGTGGTAGATCCATCAAGACTTCAGCCATTTCGTTGCCGCGTTCCCCGCAGCCGACATACACGACGATGTCTGAGTTTGAATACTTGGTGATGGCCTGGGTACGAAGGAGGTCAATAAGCCGCAGAGTCGACAAGCTGATCACTCACCTGAGAAATAACAGTCTTACCACACCCAAAAGCACCAGGGATGGCAGTCGTGCCACCCTGGACACACGGAAATAGTGCATCCAATATCCGTTGGCCGGTGAGAAGGGGGTAATCCGCGGTGAGTTTGTCTGCCACCGGTCGAGGAGCGCGGACGGGCCACAGCTGCATCATCGTGTGTTGTGTCTTCTTGCCTTGAAATTCTGTTTCTAGTACAACATCGTTGAGCGTATAGGCGCCTTTGTCCGCGATGCTGGTAATAGTTCCAAGTGCTCTCGGCGGTAGCATGATCTTGTGCTCGCTAAGGAGAGAGTTCTCCCATACAGTTCCGTAGATATCGCCACCGGCAATGTGGTCTCCGACCTATGCAACGCAATCTTGAGCTGGATTTCAAGGTCTCGCAGGGTTGCATACCTTGAAGCCCTTCGGAGTGAATTCCCATTTCATAGCCCGGTCAAGAGTTTCGGTGTTGATACCTCTAGGTATGTAGATAGACTGGGACAATTCTTGGATAGCCTGAACAGCACAATTGCCTCATCAACGAAAAGGGAGAATACCGACAAGCATCTGGGCCCACCCGTAACGGCCGTTGAATACCGTCAACAATATTTCCCATAATACCTAAGGCCATCGATATCGTTGAGTTACTTCGTGGTCCCAAACGTTTGGCGATGTGATCACTCACCAGGGCCGAGTTCAACACTCAAGGGTTTCCCAGTCCGCAGTACGGGATCGCCAACCGTCACTCCAGACGTCTCTTCGTACACTTGAATAGTTGCCTTGTCAGCGTCGATTCGAATGACCTCTATACACCCAGAATCATTCGTTAGCCCGATCTGGCCTGAAGAAGCGATGGCGCCATATCGCCGACAAGTCACCTCCGACAAGCTCGCTATGTCCCACACGAACCAGCTCGTACATCGCAGATCCAGTCATGTTCTCTGCGATCACGACAGGTCCGGATACACCAAACACCTGGCCGTATCGGGATTCACGGTCCTCATCTCTAATCTTTGGCAAGTCCTGTTTGGCATTCTGTAGTGCACCGGCCTTGATAAGGAATGTGTCAACAACCAGAAAGCTGCTCCCATTAAGGATGACGTTTACTGACCATGGCAGCGGGTCCGTTGGGAGGGGAAGGGAGGGTTGGGGTACGGGGGGACAGGAGATTAGAGATTCGACTGGAAACATTGTTGACGTCTGCTTGTTCACGACGCGTACGCGTTCCTTGTAAGCTGCATCTCACTCCCAACCGCTCGCTCGAATCTCAATATCAACATGCCACCAAAAGCTGACTGGGAGAAATGTACGTCCTCTGCTGTGATATGTGGCGCAATACTTATACGGGTGTTCATAGACGAGAAGAGAGCGGACGAGAAAGACGAGAAGATCAATCGTAAGCTCGACCGCCTCTGGTCCTTGGTATAACGACACTGACACATCTTCTCACCACCTAGCTCTTGACAACGAAGACATTCAAATATTGAAGACATACGTTAGTATACACTGGGGCTGGTCGTTCGAATCCAATGCTAAGAAACACCGCGACACAGGGCCAAGGACCGTATGCAGCGCAACTGAAGAAGATCGAGGCCGACATCAAAGAGATACAGAAACGTGTCAATGAGAGAATTGGTACGTATTATCCTCCCGTTTCTAACGTCCGTATTGTTTACTCCTCCTATTGTAAGGTGTGAAGGAGTCCGACACTGGACTTGCCCCACCCAACTTGTGGGACATACCTGCCGACCGCCAAAGGATGAGTGAAGAGCACCCACTTCAAGTAGCTCGCTGTACCAAGATTATTCGAATAGACCCGGCGAAAGCTGCCAGGGCTGCTGAGGCAAATCCCTTGGGTGCTGCCCAGGGGCAGAAAGGCGCCGATGAGCAAGACCAGTATGTCATCAATATCAAGCAAATAGCGAAATATGTTGTCGGCCTTGGTGAGCGAGTTGCGCCGACAGACGTCGAAGAGGGGATGCGTGTAGGGTGGGTATTGTGACCATCCGGCTAGCGCCAAACGTATGGCCTGACTGTTCTTTCATGTAGCGTTGACCGGAATAAATATCAGATTCAAATACCCCTCCCCCCGAAAATTGATGCCTCTGTCACCATGATGCAGGTAGAAGAAAAGCCTGACGTTACTTACTCCGATGTTGGTGGGTGCAAAGAGCAGATTGAAAAGCTCCGAGAAGTCGTGGAGACTCCCTTACTATCGGTGCGTACTCTGCGTTTCATCCATCATCCCCCCATCCTTAACTGTCATGTTTTAGCCCGAACGCTTTGTAAACCTTGGTATTGATCCACCCAAAGGTGTTCTGCTCTATGGCCCACCAGGTACTGGCAAGACGCTCTGCGCGCGGGCCGTCGCCAACCGGACAGATGCTACATTCATTCGTGTCATCGGCTCGGAGTTGGTTCAGAAGTACGTTGGCGAGGGCGCGCGGTTGGTGCGTGAGCTGTTCGAGATGGCGCGGAGTAAGAAGGCATGCATCATTTTCTTCGACGAAGTCGATGCCATTGGAGGTGCTCGCTTTGACGATGGAGCGGGAGGGGACAACGAAGTTCAACGGACGATGTTGGAGTTGATTAATCAATTGGATGGGTTCGATCCTCGAGGAAACATTAAGGTTCTAATGGCTACCAACAGGTTCGTCGGTACTGCCGTATGTCGAACCATGTGATGCTGACGCTGTCGTTCATCAAAGACCTGATACTCTCGACCCGGCTCTGCTTCGTCCTGGTCGATTGGACCGAAGAGTCGAATTCTCTTTGCCAGACAACGAAGGGCGGGCACACATTCTTAAAATTCATGCCCGAAGGTACGTGTTTGTCTTGTCCTCAATTAATAAATGCTCTTGACTTACAACCGCACTCACCCAGTATGAGCGTCGAGCGGAATATCAGATTTGACCTCATCGCTCGCTTATGCCCGAACACGACTGGAGCAGAGCTGCGGTCGGTTGCGACCGAGGTGTGTCACTATCCTATCTCACGAATCCCACGATATATGGCGAACCTCACTGGAACCACCTTTCTCAGGCTGGAATGTATGCAATCCGGGCACGGCGGAAAGTAGCGACGGAACGGGATTTCTTGGACGCCGTGGAAAAGGTCGTACGGCAAGGCACCAAGTTCTCCAGCACGTACGTGTGCAGCCATCTCGTCATTCTGTTAACTCCTCAGCTGACTTGGTCTTTCTATCAGGCCTCTCTACCAGGTATACAACTAATCCGCCACTTCCTGCCCTGTCCCGTTCCGCTTTCTTCCTGTACGTCCTGGTTATGATATTGTGTTATTTAGAGCCTGGCAGTCGCATTACTCCCTGTGGCGGTCAGCAGAACCCATCCCGCCGCATTTCTGCTAAGATTCCTCTTCCTCATCAACATCCTCGTCTTCTTCAGCACCAGCATCGTCGTCATCTCCATCATCCACGATTTTAACGGATACCATTCCAGACAGTAAAATGTAGCCCACGAGTCCTGCTGTCGCACCAACATACCAAGCCCATCGCCATTTGGAGAGGTTCTTTTCCATGTCCTCTTCTGTCTTCTCCAAGGGAGTTCGTTCGTCGTCGTCGGCCTGAATTTGGGTGGGGATGGTGGGCCTCCTCACAAATAGAGAGCTCGCAACATTCGACAACAGACGCTTTGCTCCATCCGATGCCAGCCGTGCACTAGTCTGCAGCGTAGGATATTGAAGGGATTCCACTGGCGGGTACGGTAACCGTGTTGCAGACGCTGGCGTTGGTGTGAATGTCGCAGCCACAGGGGAATCTGGTGCATCCGCTGGTAAAGGTTGGGAGGGAAATGCCACCGTGCGTACGAGAAGGGCGTGGTCGACCAAATGGGGGTAAGATTCGAGGATAAGCGTTTTCAGGAGTGGGTTGGGCAGGGGTGCGTGAAGGATGAGGAGGATATGGGCTGCGAGGTGGATGTCCAGGGAGCTGGGGCTAAAATGGTACATAGTGTCAATATGTAGTTTGGTAGAAGCGGAACCGTAGAGCGACTGACGTGCGTTTGTAGATGAAGGAACCAGTGCTGACCAGCGGTGCGATAAGGTCGAATGTAGATCTAGCCTTCTCGAGTATCTTGAGGAGGCCAATTAGGTTTTAGACTGTAAGTCCATGATCATGGCAAAGATGGAGGAAGACGAACCTTCTCTCGGCCAAATGCTTGTTTCACCTTCTCGGCGCCTTGCTCCAGCTCTCTCGCTTTCTTCACGCTCGGACGGACGACCTGTGCCCATGACGGTTTATCCTTGGCAACCTCTTCTTTTTCGTCGTCGTCAACAACGTCCCACAGCCCTGCGGCTTCGAGGCGAGGTTGGTAGAGGTCTCGTAGCCTCCCGGGGACATAGTAGTTTTGAGGGAAGGGTAAGAACGATACGAGTGTTGGGAGAATGAGAGCTTGATAGTTGGGTGTTAGAGAGTAGAACGAGTTGAGCTGGGCAAATGTGAATGGGTGAACAGGACAGTAGTGGGGACCAACGAGGAAGGAATGCTTACGACGAGGTCACCAAGATGCGTATCAATATATGAGCGCCATGCTACAGACTTTGATTTGTGCTCAGGAGAGAGATCTTCGTCTAGAGATGGGGTTACTGGGTAGTTATATCCACCGCTTTCAGCGTCCAACGGTTTTGGTGCCCGAGATTCGTCAAGACCAGACAGATACTTTATGATCGACGGTAGAGGGGACACGGTATAGTTCCCATGAGTCAAGAAAGGCAGTTGTCCTGTGCACGAGTCCATGGCCGAACTATCAGCTAGGCAGCGATTGTATACGGTTATTTCAAAAAAACGGGCACTCACCAGACGGACTGAGGTCGGGATTCGCGCATTCAACAATCGTGAATCGACCAGGATAAGTTAGTTGGAGATATATAACCGCAATCAGGCACTGAGCATCGATGGAGGGGAGATCCCATTTGCCTGGCCAGATGTGTAGACGAAACATTTGCGAAAATCCAACAGGACAGACATCGACGTGAGAAAGGTTGAATTTCCCCGATGCAAAACATCCCGCGAGAGCTGCGACGCGAACCGCACAATACCGAAGTTTTCAACTAGTCCGATAATCCCCTCTTATACTCACTGGACAGAAGATTTGTCCTTGGATAAGACTATGGCCGGATCACCCTGACTGATGAGCACCGCACAACGTGGCGGCCACATCGTTCTCGTCGACGCAGTGACAGATCTGAACAGAAGTATCCACCAGAAGCGATAACAGCCTTCAGCTATGTCCAAGTGGGCAACTTCAAATCAATTCCGTGGGATGAAATCCGCCGGTATCTTCGAGTTTTCAAAGAATCGCACTCGGATCCGAGACGACCTGAAGAAGGTCCATCCGACCAACACAAATTCATCGATTCGCCATCGTGCATGTTTTCATATCGTCAGGTAACTACCACTCTGGGGGTCGCCGTAGAGCATCCGATAGTCTGGTAAGTTCTCTACTCCTGTACGTTCCAAATACAGCAAAAGACACCACAGGAGTCTGGCTGGTCATTCATTGGGTACACAAGTGGGTGAGCCCGCCAAAAATATCTTCAAATTTGGCTAATGTCTCTCTTATGCAGGGATACATCAGCTAACATTTTCTCGAGCGCTTCAAATGGAGGTGTTTGTACGAGCTGAGAACGCAACCATTCTCATTGGTCGGACTTATCACTTTGAGAACCTTTATCGATGAATCCATCTATCAGTATAAATTCTGCTCGGTTCTCGATATCCACCCCTGAGCAACTTCGGAGTCCACCTCTTGCACCCGCCTCCCCTGGTCTCACATCCTACTCCTTCAACATGTCCTCCACTGGTCAATTCAGCACCGGGGAAATCCGCCTCTCGAGCAACCCCCAGTCCCAAAACTCCAAACCCGTCACTTTTCCCAAGTCATTTGTCGCTCCCCCTCGCATTGCCCTTGGCCTCAATTCGCTTGACATTGGTAACAAGGCCAACGCTCGTATCAGAGCATACACCTCGGACATCTCCAAGTCGGGCTTCACCGCACACGTCGACTCTTGGGCCGATACCACCCTCTACGCTGGTGGCTTCAGCTACCTTACCTTGAGTCCCGCCCACCTTGAATACGACTGTGGCGAGTTCTCGACTTCAGAAGACCACCCGTGGACTAATCCCCATGTTAAGACGGCCCGCCGCATCGATTTCTCCTGTCACTTCATCACCCCTCCCAAAGTCATCGTCTTCTTCACTCAGCTCGACTTCAAGGGCCAAATGAGCTGGCGTGCAAAGACTTACACATCCGACATCGATGTCGAGGGTTTTACCATTCACATCGATACCTGGGCAGACACCACCCTCTATTCCGCCACCGCTGGATGGATCGCCTACCCCGAAGATAGGGAGCACGTTTTCAGCGGCACTGCCAGTACCAATGACATCAGGCCATGGAATCACCCTCAACTCACTCAACTCAAGCACGTCAATTTCGGCAACGTTGAGTTTTGGAAGTACCCCAGCATCTTTATGGCATTCAACGAACTTGATCTCAACATTCGAGCCAACCTTCGCCTGAGGTGCTACGCAGATAACATCTCTACCCAGGGCTTCACATGGCATATCGACTCTTGGGCCGATTCTGTGCTATACAGCGCTGGCATTTCCTACCTTTGCGTCGTCTGGTGAGTCGCATCCCTGTGTTATTCGGGTCACCTAACACTGATCACCCTTGCTTAGATCCAAATCTGGAAGCCATGGCTTCGGGGTAGTCATTTTTTACTTGAAATTCGAGTCTTGACTTCTGTCTCACGGCTGGTTCACAAACTATTGGTGTTTCGTTGAAAATGGAAGAGAGCGCTTCGGTTCCCTTGTGTCTCCCTCGCCCACAGAAAGGACGCTGGCGTCACTCGTCCTTGGGAATGTGTGATTCAATAACGCATCTTGATCGCCTAGGACGCAACATCATAAGTCGCCACAACGATGACGTCCAAGTTGCTCTCGTAAACAAACCCTGTGTCGATGTCTCCGATGCCCAGTGAGCCATACTACAGCAAGATGATGTGAGGATGACGGGAAACGTTGCAAGGGTTACAAACTCTTTGCACGAGCGCTCCTCGGCTATCGCCGACGGAACTCGCCGATGCATGCCCACTTTTCACTTCCCTTCATTGCTACGATTACCCCCCCACCTCCGGTGAGATTATTTACTTCTCCCTCCAACACCCACGCGCTTGTTCTCGATTGAGAGATTCTGGTTTTCTTCGGAGATCGATAATATATGGCTGACAAGTTTCTGTCCTGCATACTCAGGCTCTTTTGACTTGCTTCGCTCTTGTGCTGTGATTTTGTGGGGGTGGCGGGGACATTCTTCCGTCTAATCCCGACGATGGTCGAGCGATGAACGAACATCGATCGGGTCGGTTTGCTCCACGAAACCACGCGGTTGGCAACCATATAGGGCTTAATTGTGGCTCAACGAACCCAATGGATACACCTGCGGAGATACGCCGCCCTAGGCCCCAGAGACGTCAAAACGGCCGTTGTGAATTTCACGAGTCAGCTAGCGGGGTTGCTGCAATGTGATTGCGTGACCTTGACGGGAGAGATTCCGCCAACCTCTGCGACCGACCCGGTCAGTATTGTGATATTCGTGACGACTACGCACGCGCATCTTGCAGTTATACAATTGTATAACTGGTTGGCGGCGGGAGATCCCGCCTTCGTACAAGGGATTTGAAACCCGTGAGGGAGAGTTTGGGCGCGTAAGCTGGCCAGAGGGTTATGCGGGGCTGGCGATAGAGGTTATCGCCCTGTAGGTTCTCCAGAACAATATCTCTTCTATCTTTCTGATCACCAATGAAGTTTCTGGTTGCCTCGGGGATAGTATGCGTCAATGGTATCTGTGCAGGTGTCGATCAGGCACCAAGGCAAATCGAATACTAGACAATTTCGAGATACAACTCTGGCGGAGCACGAGGAGGATCTCTTTGTCCAGATGGTGGAGAATATACGGTTCTTGTCGCGAGTGTACGCTGTGGGTCAAATCGACTCAACATCGAAGTATTTCTCTGCCCTTGCCTACGTTCTTGGTTGGGATGTGCACCGGGAAAGTGAAGGGTTGTTAAGTTTCTGGCTGACTGAGCAGTGGCCTATGAACAGTGGACGAAAGCCTTTCGTTCTTGTGCATTGCTTGTGCGTTGCACCCTGACGGGGCGTGGTCGGTTTCATGAGGGGACGGGAACTTGGAAGCTGAAGGATGAAATCGGCCGTCATGCCGACGAAGGGAGCGCCTACTCTTGGTATGGTGGTGGTCGTATTGGCCAGGTTATGGTTGCATGCCAATGTCTCGGATGTGTCGCGCTGTTTTCGATCTCAGCACGTGCCACTCGCCAGGGTTACTCCCACTTCTCCCCTTAAGTTTCGGATTTTGCGCTGGAGCCATGCGTTCCCACCCATTGCTGGTTTGTTCGCTTGGTCAGATTTTGCACTCGGGCCATGTGATCCCATCTGGCCTCTTGGTTAGACCTCGCGCCATGATTCACTTGGAATAGCCTTGGACCGGCGCCCTCCCATCTGCGAAGGCGGAACCAACATTCTCGTCCTCACTCCGACTAAACACTAATGACAGCGTGTCGAGCACACGCGAGACCTGTCCAAATTCGACTATGCTGCAGCAATGTACCTATCTACCGCTCGCGGGATTCATGTTCCTGCTCGGACATGCTACTGACGTCAATCCAGGGTGTGTTTGCTTCCTATTGGGTTGCTACTTTCGCTGCCGGTTGAAGCTCTGCGCACTACTTATATAGACGCCAAACCAACAGAACTGTATCCCTGGACGGAAACGTAGCCCGTCTTCGTAACAAGTACTCATTGACTCCGCCGCAGTTCACTCGTCATGTTGAAGTCATTGGTGGATCTACTCCATCCTATTGTTTGTCTCTTGAAGAATGCAGGTGCGTTGCTCATAGGTATACCGGTGACATTTTGTCTTACTTCCCCGTTTCTCGCATCGCACCGATATACACAGTATTGCGGGGGAAGGATTCATTCCTGAATCTCTTCCGTACCATCTCCGTTTCTCTCCCTTGGGGAGTCATGAGACCTGCTCGAACGTCAAATACTGTCCCCTTATCGTACGCATCCCGTTTTCCAAAGCCCCATACAATAAACCAACCTCTCCTTTATTCCCTGTCTAGCACCTTACCTCAGATCGTCGTCGAGTCTGATCATTCAGTCTCCCCCGTTACGGACAGCCCTTCCCCATCTTCCCCATCTTCCGCGTCGTTGACCGCGTCGCTACTCGACCGTAGGCAACGCCTGATTGCCTCACTGTTATCAAGCCACCCCTCATCTGCTGCTGTGTTGGATGGCTCCGTCGACTTGAGCCAAGACCTGTACGCAGAGCAAGTGATGCTCGTCCCTCATTCGACGGGTGGGTACAGCGATGTCCACAAAGCGAAACTAACACGATCAGGATCAAATGAAATATATGTGCGCCGCCCGTTCCCTTCGTCCAACTCTGCAAGCCCTTGAAAACCGGAAACCTCTCTCCCCTCGTCCAACTATACTGTCACGCATGGCACTAGGTTGCGATCAAGGTCCTTCGCCCCGTGAACATTAGCTATGACACCCAGAAACGACTTATCCGAAGGATGCTACGAGAGATGCATGTGTGGAAGTGCCTGGAGCATAGGCGCATCCTGCCTCTGCTCGGGTACGCAATCATGGACTCGACCGTTCCTTGCCTCATCAGCCCCTGGTGCCCCAACGGCACCGTCCTGGAGTACTTGCAGCGCTTTCCCAACGCCAACAGATACGCCCTGGTACCGTCACCCATCTACGTATCAAGTCCGCTTTGTGCTTACCAAACTTATGTAGGTTGTGCAAGCATGCGAAGGGCTGGTGTTTCTTCACGATAGCCAACCGCCCGTCGTCCACTCTGATCTTAAAGGGGTGAGCCTCGCTCTGCCCTTCTTCAGTTGGATGGTCTTGACGGGGTGTATGACAGAATAATGTCCTTGTTAACGACGCTGGGGAGGCCATGCTATCGGACTTTGGTCTATCCAAGTTTCTCGAGGCCAAGCCATCGGGATTGTCAACCTCCCCCATGGTCATGGGTGCCTTGAGGTGGAGGGCACCCGAGTTGTTCATTGACAGTTCGGGATCGACGACCCAGTCCGACGTATACTCTTTCGGTTGTCTTGTGCTTGGTGCGTCTTTTGTGTTTTATTAGGTGTTGTATGCTCATCCAGAGGAAAATCATAGAGATCATTACTGGGTGCATCCCATTCAAGAAGTACGAGTCCGATATATCCCTCATGTGCGCGAAACTGGCGGAAGAAGAGATTACACCCGTAGACTACCCAGAGATGGATCAGAACGATCCCCTTTGGCCTATCCTGGGAAGATGCTGGACTCGTAATCCTGCCGAGCGCCTACTTGCGAACGAAGTACTCGCACAACTGACTGTATGTAGGCTGGAATGGTCCTTGTGAATGGCACGCTGATCGGATTTGCGTTTTCCCCCAGTCCCTTCAGTCCGAGTACGGGCCAGGACGATCCCAGGCCTAGGATCATTCCACACTACAACGCAAGAAATACCCTGCTCTCAGAATCGCGCCACTCCCTCACCCACAAAATGAACACATAGCCTAGACTTGAAATATGCTTGAACTGATGTGCTGGGTGTTTATTTTTGGTTGGTGGAGTGGCCCTTGTACCCGGTTTTCGGTCTAGTGATTGTTTGTCCAATGTCATGCCTCATGTCTATTTGAATGTCCCAGTAAGGGTCCCGGTCGCAAGGTTCAGAAGCTCTACCCCCTTGGGAATAGGTAGTTCTGACATAGGTGACATCGGGCGAACGACTCCTGTTGTCGAGGAACAATCATATCGCACGACATACCAGAGAAGCGTGTGGAGTTCAAACTGAATTCATCGATATTCAAAACACGCATAGCTTAGAGCTAGAAGAGTCGGAGCGACGCGGCGTCTGCCAATGTTCACAAATCCATATGCTTTTGCTGTTAGCCAAAATGCAAGATCAGCACACGTATGTCGTGTTCAACGTGCGCAGAACGTACGAAAGTCCTCAAATGCACCTTCTTCCCGGCTTCGTTGATCTGCTCGACCTCACTTTGCGTGAGGTCTGGCAGATCGAGGGTCTCGAGGAGGCTTGTCAGGCGGTCGCGCTTTGAGGAGGTCCTGGAATAGAGGGATAAGGAATAGGACATGATGGGGTAGAGGTCTACGCACGTTATCGGTACGGAGCCCTTTGCGAGGAGCCACTTGATGAGCACCTGGCTATCGTTGATGGGTTTCCCGGCTGAGTGTTCTAAGCGTTCGCGAATGATTGGTAGTATATCATCAAGAGGATTGCCCTTGTATCGGTTGATAGGAGTAAGTCCACCGTAAGAGGCGGTGAGGATGTTGTGCTTTCGATGGAACTCGAGGAGGGGCTCGGCAGCTTTGAGAACGTAGGGGTTGAGCTCAATCTTTGCGAGGACCATCAGACTTGACTAATCAGGAGGAAGGATGAGAAGTACTAACCTGGTTGCAAACCGGGATGATTTCCGCCTCTCCCATAAACTCGTCAAAGTCCTTCAATCGGTAGTTCGATACACCAATATTCCTGGTCAAACCTTCCCTGTTAACCTCCTCCATCTGCTTCCATATATCCCTCAAGCGACCGGCATGGGGTATCGGAGTATGGACGAGGAAAAGATCTACATAGTCCAGCTTCAACTTCCCTAGTGATTCCTTCAAGGCGTCGCGCACGGTCTGTCCTGGTGTGAGTTTGTCGAGCTTGGTAGTGACGAATATGGAGGAACGTGGAAGGGCGTTGGGGGAGGAGAAATACTGCTGGAGGGCTTCGCCTACGGACTCCTCGTTTCTGTATTGTTGGGCAGCGTCGATGTGGGTGAACCCGGCTGTCAAGGCAGTTGCAACAGGTTCAGATGCGACTCGTCCGAAGAGTGCGGTGCCTGTGCAAATGGAGTTCAGTGTCCATGATTCGCTGCGACTCATCGAGACTACCCACCCGTTCCGAATCCCATCCAAGGGATCTGGTTGCCATTGTAGAACGTACGGAACGATTTAGGTGCTGTCGACATGGTTGTTGCTTGCCAAAGTTGAAATTCGTGATACTATTCATACATCGGCCCGTACGTCAGGACGGCTGGAGATCCGTGGTGGAGTCGCAGAGATCCGGTGGAGGTCGAGATAGGAACACCAGGACCTTTGGGCAGCTGACTACACCCAAAGCACAACGTTTTCACATTCCGGAGGACTGCTTAGACACTGTCCTTTTTGGCTTGAACACCATTCCGGAAGGGTCATGACGCACGTCGGAATCGAAATGTAGAGAATGAGAACCGTGCGAAATCACGTTGGGTCTTGGTCATGAACCGTCATGTTGTTCTATGTTGCCAGGCGCCTCGTCGGACCGCCTGCACTGTGCTTCGAAACGCCCGCTCGTTCTTTTTTGCTTTCCAAACGATCCAGCCACATCCCTCTTTCCAAATACCCGCATTTTCTTCGACGATTCGGCATGTCAACGCAGTCGGATTCACAAGCCTCGTCCCAACTGAAACGAAAAGCGTCGGTAGACGATATCGAACCACCGCCCAAAAAGACCAAAGGCGGTGAATTCCAGTCTACACTACCTGCAAGCGGTTCTCAAGGAGGGAGTGGTAGTACCAAGCGTCCGGCAAAGCAGCCGACGAACGCGACCATTCCTACTAACTTGAGTTTGCCATCTCCTACCCCTGGCACGGTTAAAATCTCGTCGTGGAACGTCGCTGGGTTGCGCGCGGCTCAGAAAAAGGTATAACATTGAAATTTCTCTACCTCGAGTCCTTGTCTCATCTTTTGTGGGGGGTAGGGGTTCAAGATTTATGTGGAGGCGGAAAAACCAGACATTCTGGTGCTCACCGAAACGAAGGTCAGTTACATCCGCTTTGGAGATTGGGCTTTGCCTTGGTACTGATGGTGTCACGGGGAACGTAGATGAATGAGCGACCAGTCGATCTTTACATCGATTCGCAGTTCAAGTACCGGTACTGGAACATTGCCGTTAAAAAGGGATACGGTAGGCCGTCTACCCCAATATACGCGTCTACAAAACTTCATTCGGCGCAAATACAGCCGGAACTGCGGTGTTCTCGAAAATCGAACCCATAAAAGTGACGTACACTCTGCCCGATGTCACAATGCCAGACATGGTGAAAGGACGGCTCGTGATCTTGGAGTTTGAGACGTGCTTCTTGGTTTGTACGTACGTACCAAACGCAGGCCAAGGGTTGAAGGTATGTGTAGCAATTTGCAATGTTGTCGCACTCGGCTGACATTGGGCCAGAATATGGAGGGCAAAGTCGAGTGGCAACGAGCATTTGAGAAACATGTTCGAGATCTCGATACACAAAAGCCGGTGATATGGGCGGGGGATATTAACGTCGCGCCTACGGAGAAGGATCTGACCAACCCCAAGTCGAATTGGAACAGAACGGCAGGATACACGGCCATCGAATGCAGCTGGTACGCCAACTTCCTGAACCCAAAGAAAAACAAGGACTCGGCAGGAACGAGCCAAGAAGAAGATGGGGAGGCGCCGCCAGCCCCAGGGAAGTTCTTCGACGTGTGGCGGAAGAGGAATCCAACCGTGAAACATTTTTCGTATTTTTCGTTCCTGCGTTCTTGTCGAGAGAAGGGTATTGGCTGGCGTTTGGATATGTGTAAGCGTTCCGTTGTCGCTTTGGTGGGTGTGACTGACAGGGCGCTCTATTGCTAGTCACGGTAAGCGAGCGGATATATGCCCGGGTCAAGACCTGCGAGATTCGTGACGAAGTCTATGGTGCTTCGGACCACGTCCCTATTATCATGGAAATCGAAGGGGACCTGTAACTCGTCCATCGCCATCTATGGTAATGCAACCTTCCATGGGTACAACTCCCGCCCGGTGTAATGCCCATGTCTCAGAACACCGGATGGCTATAGCCGAGAACCTGAATTAGAGAAGAGCGACAGGTGGGACGTACGTACGAGACTAGAGGGAAGGTGAGGCGACATGGTCCCTCAGCAGGCGGACGATGGGCTATATTTGTAGGTGAGCAGGCGATCACTCATACGGTTTCCCATGGAATACTGGTACCCCCGTCGAAGCCTGCAGTCTATCTCTGCTGGTCCACACAGATGCGGCGTCCGGCCACACTGCGGATAATCTCCTCGGGAATCAGGTCCACATGAGAAAAAGCCCCTCGTAAATCGGCAAGACATGGTGGCACGACATCTTACGTGACCGTGGTTCTTCTGCGAACAGACGGCCCGTTGTGCTGAATATTCGGTGAGACCGTGAGTGGCATCAACAGATGAGCCAGTGTCGATTGGGGTATGTAAGGTAGGAATGAAGTTGGCAAGTTTCAGGCGCATGTCATCATGAAACGAACTGGTTGAGTTGAGGTGCAGATGGCTGTTGTCAGGGGAGTTGGCTCCACCATGGGGAACTGCATGGCACAGAGAATTGAAACTCCGAGCATACATAGAGTGCGGATGGAGAGTTGTGTCAGGTCATCCCTCCTTCCCTTCTCCTTCAAGGGTTTTTACCCGTCCTCTCATTTACTGTCTTTGCTCGTGGTCTTTCGTCCCCTCTGTCGCTCTCTCTGTTACACTCTTGATCACAGGACGCCAGACGTACCCCTGCTTCATATCTTTATCTCGACTGGCTTTGATCGACGTGCGTATCACATCAAAACGCATATTCTCGTATTAATTCGGACTAACGTAGCTCGTCGTGTCCTCTCTAGATGGTCCGCTTCGCTGCTCTCGCTGTCTTTTTCCTCTCTGCATCGGTAGCCTTTGGCCGGCCGACCCATCGGCGACGAGCGATCTGCAGGACTTCCTATTCCTCCGCGAGGCCTACTCCGACCCCTACTGTGGCCAGCAACTTCGTCATTCCCGGCCACAACGAGTCTTCGTCCAGCAGCAGGTTCAGCAGCACTCGCAAGCCTAAAACTACCTCTGTGTATGTGACCAAGACCAAGGCCAAGACTTCCACATCTATCAAAGCCGGGCCAACACCCACACCCTCAGATGATGGTGATGATGGTGGGAGTGACTCCGGGTCAGGCTCGGTGTCAACCGATGCGCTGTTCCCCGTCAACCGCATCGACGCTGGTTGGTCTGTTGCTGCGGGTTCCAGCCCGGCAAATGCAAAAGACTTGACTCTCAACTCCAAGACGTGGATCATCGAGGGAGAGGCTTCAGGGAGCTCGCATCCGATCATCAATTGGCAGGGTAGAACGTCGATGCTCGCAAACATTCCCGAAGGCATGTGTGATGCCGTGCGTGCGCCTGTGCCTGGCTGACGCTGCACTTGTTGTCTAGGCTGCCTCATTCCAGGCTCAAAACCGGACTGTGGATTCTCGTTCTACACTCCTGGTCCTCGGGCCAGTGGTTCCACGCCCGTCGTCGATCTCACCAAGGGGAAGGAGATTACCTTTTCCTATTCCATATTCTTCTCCGAAGGGTTCGATTTCAATCTGGGCGGCAAGCTTCCTGGACTTTGTACGTCACTGTGCTGGACAATTTCGATCTTTCGATCTTTGCTAATATTGGTGCTACAACAGATGGCGGAAGCAATGATCAGATCGCCAAGACTTGTTCTGGCGGGCGGCACAGTCCTCATTGCTTTTCTGCCCGACTTATGTTCCGACCCAAGGGAGCGGGCGAGCTTTACCTCTACATCCCTGAGGGCCTCGGCGACAACGGGAACAAGTGCGGCAAGAAGGCCAACTCTAAGTGCGAATCCACCTATGGCGAGTCTGTTGGTCGCGGTACTTGGACTTGGGCTACCGGTCGTTGGCAAACAGTATCGGAACGAATCCTACTCAATGACATTGGCGAGGCCAACGGAGAAGCCGAAATCTACATCGATGGAGAAAGCGTGTTGAAGGTCACTGGGATTTCCTGGAGAAGCGAGGAATCTTCCGTCGTGCGAGGTATTCAGATGCAAATATTCTTCGGCGGAGTGAGTGCATGTCACAATATCCCAGGCAAAGGTGTCCTGAACTGATCGTGTTCGTCCAGCACACGAAGGATTGGGCCAGCCCCAAGAATCAAAAGGTGTATTTCTCGGACTTTAGCGCGGCCATCACCAAGGCCTTCTAAACTCGGCGACCATGCTCAAGCTACTTCCCTCAACAACGCCACACCTCTTTGTATCAACATTCATCCGTTCAACATTGCACCCACCACATTCGTTATCAATATGCATCACAACCCTCCGCCCGAGACGGCGATTTGTTTTTTTATTCTTTTCTTATTTGTTTCTTTCTCTCATGAACTTTCGGTCTTGGGCCGCACGACTTGACGTTGTGCACGACACGCAGCGCGTCTTGACACCACGGCGTGGTGTATTGGTCGTCATTGAACTGCGTTCATAGCGTACCATATTTCGTTATTGTTTAAGACTGTTCTGGTAGCACGACAATGCATAGATGCATTTCCTTGGAGCCTATGGCTCTTGGCGCGGGTATATGCGGTGCCATGAGACATTCGAGAGCGCGGGGTTGGCAGAGACAGCCCCTTGCCAACGTCATAAGGGGGCCAACTCAAGGCGTCACTGGAACAGGAGAAGAAAAGGAAAAGAGGCGCAGAAATGAAAAAAATAAAAAGAAAGAGGCGCAGGAAAGAGAAATGGAAGGTAGGAGGAAAGAAGCGTACGGTACAAGGAGAGGGCACCATGCCAAAGAGCTATAAGTCATGCAGACTACAGGTATATATGCAAATGACCATGAAAGAGATGGATAGAGAGCATGAGCATAGAGGAGGAACAAGCAAGAGAAAGAGATGAAGGATCAGTGTATGGAGGAGGAGGACAAGCATCGACGCCCATGAAAGGGCGATTGCCCCACTGCCGCCCACTGTGCCGCCGGCATCAAGTCGCCGAAAACGGCACGCTGCGGCACCGGCCAAGTGAAACGATAACGTGATCAGAACCGCGACATGTTCAAACTCCGCTAACAGTCCCACTGTTTCATTCGTCTGCGACATACAAGATTTCCATCACTCCCAGTTCTTCTTTTAGATCCTATATAACTTTCATTTCAACACCTTACGTTCGTTACCCAACTTCATTCGTTCTTCAGCGAGGAGAGCCCTGCTCCAAGTTCGCGCACTCGTTACTACTTAAACTGCGATCCAACTAGCTAAAACTTCCTACTTCACGCTCGACTCCTGGTAGGCCACCCTACCGATGATGGGAATTCCGTTTTTGACTGATTGCATACGTTGATCAACCGCATGCTACGATGCGCTGATCCGGGTAGGCCACCATGGTACAGCTTTTCACTCTAGCGACTTTCGCCCTGTCGTTCTCCTTACCAATCGTCGCAATTGACGGTCGGCCACATAACCCTCCACATGCCGGTCGCGCGCACATTGCAATCTTGCACAAGGGCCACCACCACGTCTCGCCGCGTAATGCATCGTGGGCGATGATGCACCGAGATACGGCTCTCGTTGTACCGACTCCGAAGAAGAGGAAATTCTGCCAGAGGATCCCGACGTCCGAGGCAGTGACGACGCCCTCGTCATCAACGTCCGGGACGGCGGCAACATCCACAGCGGGCAATGACGTCGTGGTTCCGGGTAATGGTGGGCCGGGTGTGTCCGCCAATGTCAGCGTGCCTGTCGGGCCGGACAAGAAGCCGGGCGACAAGGATATAGACCCCTCGAACAAGAGCTCGAAAGACAGCAACAACGACAGCAAGTCCTCGTCTGACAACACCGGTAATAACGGCAGCGATGGCCCTCTCAGCGGGCTCTTGGATGCTTTGTTCCCTGCTGACGGGTTCCTGGAGGCATGGACCACCCATACGGACACAACGGGCAACGCCAAGCTGATCAAGCTCGACGATGACACCTTTATCATCGATAAAGAGAGCAAGGCGTTGAAGCACCCTGTGGTCAAGGAGGATGGTGTCAAGGCGATTCAAGCATTTATGGCCAAAGGTGAGCTTCGTCGATTTCGGGGATCCCCTTGCCCACCTGGCCGTATCGCGGGCCATCCGCCTTCCGAGGGGAGCCTAGCGTTGTTTCAGACGGCATGCGGCCCCCTATTCTTCATTTTTGTTGACAAAGATATGCCTCTCACCAAGGTTCCTACACGCTTCGGGACGACCCCGTAGGGGGGTTCTCGTTCTACACCCCCGGCCCGAAAGGCGATGGCGGAAAGCCTGTTCTCGATCTCACCAAGGCACTCGAGGTCTCATTTGCTTATCGAGTCAAGTTCTCAGACGGATATGGTTTCGAGAAAGGCGGCAAAATGCCCGGCATGTGTACGTCTTTTGTCGCAACGCGATGGTTTGCGGCTTGCCTGACGCGACCTGGACTGTCCTATTGCCAGATGGAGGTACGAGCGAAGATGCGGCGGAGCAATGCTCTGGTGGAGAACACGACGAACCGTGCTTCTCGACCCGATTCATGTTCCGGGAGAAAGGAAAGGGCGAGCTGTATCTCTATATCCCCCCAGACGCGAATCGGGACAACCTCTGTGGGGACGATGGCACCGGCAGATGCCGTAAAGCCTCCGCGAACGGCAAGACATACGGTGCTTCGATGGGTACTGGCCTATGGGTCTTCAAGGCGGGCGAATGGATAACCCTTCGTCAGGTCATCCACCTGAACACGCCTGGCAAGCGAGATGGCTGGGCCAAGGTTTACATTGACGGCTCGCCAGAACCTGTTCTCGACGTCCAGGATCTGTCGTTCAGGGAATCAAAGTCTGGGAGGTTCTGGGGTTTGCAAATGCAAATGTTCCACGGAGGACACGATGAATCCGTGAGTCCATTTTCGCCTTATTCACATTCTTCATGGGGCGTTCGTTCCGCTGTTGACGCCCCATCTTCGTTCCATGTGCTTGGTACGCTGACATTCGGGCTCTTCTTTCTCCTTCCCTCCGGTCCGCCGCCGCTTCCTAATATAGTGGGCTGCCCCTCACGACCAATGGGCGTGGTACTCAGGCCTAACCGTCGCCATCACTGCGTACGACAACTGAGGGAGGAGGATTCTTCCCGTGACCTTCGACTCCCCACCCCAACAACCGTGACTCCCGTTTCTCCTCCCAAAGACCGCTCGTGCGAAGCCGATTCACCTGCGGTCAGGTTCATGCCGTGCTATTTTACGGCTTGTAAACTGCGTCTGCCCGTTTTTGGGCTGGGACCCAACCAGGCTTCAATTTCCCTTTGACTCTCTTCACTTCTCGGCCCTTCGCTTATTCAAATCGGGTCGACGTAGAACGGCATTGCTCAGGCGCGGTGCTGCTGCGATCTGTGGGCTTTGTCTCTGGACCCCACGGAGGAACCATCTCGATATCAACCTTCTTTCTCTCGGCACCTCTTGCCGCACGCTCAACTCGTCTCATGGAAGACACCCATTCATTTGTGTACATCCTTCCTTTACTTTCTTCACCAATCTCCCGATCTAAGCTGGATGCCGGATGATCGGCGTCGACTTGGCTTCTTACCAACCCGTTTTCCCCACTCTCCCAGATCCAACGGTTCCGCAAACCCTTCACTTTCCCTTTCCCTTTCCCTCGGATCCCTCGTATCGTCTCATAGTCACCCAACCCCCGGTTCGCCATCCCGCAAAGTCAAAGTCCACGTTTTCCCTTTCAATCTCGATTCCAACGCTCCGGCAAGCCAGCATTTCACAACAAACTCCATATCGATACTATTTATCTCCTTCACTGTTTATTAATTCATCCTTCATTTATTATATCCTTCGTGCACGTTCATTTCCGTCCCCTCGAGAAGAGCGGTCTGCTGGTTAGTCACTTTCCTTTTCCTATCGCCCCACGTGCACTGAATGCCATTGAACTCAACCTTTTGTCATCAGATTCACTTGAATCTTGCCTTATTTCGTCGTTTTATGTCCACGGTACGGCGTTTGACATGGCGTGCCCCACTCATTCTGACGTACCCCCTTTATGCTAGTCTTACACACCGTGTACATGGTGTTTACTTCCCTTACCCTTTTGCACGCATGTAATTCCCCATGCGTACATTTAGAATACACACAAGCTTTTGTGGTCCCACCTTTCTTGTTGGAGATTGCAGCTGTCGAGGTCGATATCTAGGCCACAATGTGCACCCTGCGTCAGGGTGCCCACGTTGCGTCTGTCCGAGGGACATCACAATTAGGGGAGTAGGACACGCTCCCAAGTTTAAGGTGCTCGCGATTGGGTCAACTGTAAGTAACCTTTCAACTTCGGTCATCACCCCCACCTCACCTCGGCATGGTCTATTGAATTCAAATCATCATAGACCCCCGTACACTTTTGCGATAGTTGCGAATTGTTAATGTTACCTGGGAGGTGTCACGGTTGGTGAGTTTGCTGTTACGCTTACCTGAGCCTCGGTCCAGGCGCGTTATCTTGGCGATCTCGGACGAGATGGGATTAGGCACGCCGCCGGTTTTGTGAACCCCTGCATTGCCACTGCGCGGTGCAGCGTGCGTGCCAAGCTCGTCGTCATCCGTGTTGACTATCGACCCGATGACCGTGACTCGCACAAATGCTAATTATGCTATGGGTAAGATTACATGGGTAAATCATCTCAAGCAATGCGTGATGACAATGTTGAATATTGTACACGGTTTTTCCCGTACGGGGCGTTGCTAGGAGTATGGATGAAGGAGGGTGCACGGCCGAAGGGTGGACTGATCAAGGGAAAGAACCTCGACCTCCCAGCCGGCGGCAAAGATATTCGCCAAACAAGGGCCATAGAGAGAAGTTCGGAATAACTCCTTAGGGTATACTACAATCGCGCAATGTAAAGCATGTTGCTGATGTCCGATGAAACAGATGAGCCCGTGATTGCCATCGTTGGAATCCCGGGATCGGAGCTGTGCTGGAGGATTCACGGCCCATCGTGGACGTGTTATGCTCGCGCCCTCCTCCGAGATAAGTGAAGGATACGTATCATAGCGTTGTATGCGTGCGTGTATAAGGTGCTTTATCGAGAAGCTAGGTCGTGCGATGGGAACGAGGAACTTCTTGAATCAGGGTATATTGGACCTGTCAAGAAAGGATGTTCACCCCTTTACACATATATGGTTTGTGTTGTTGAAAACGAGCCGTCGGGACGCCGACGAGCAGGATCATCCGCCCTGAACCGCCAGATGGGCGCCAAGGATAAAAAAAGAAGCACAGGTAAACCGTGTCCCGGCACAATGGAGCAGGTCTTGCGGTTGCTCTACATAGCCATTGGGCATTGAGGAGTGGGGAGGCGAAGTGCATCCCTTTATGACCCTCGTTGCACAGCTGCCTCATCGATTCCCTTTCAGGATATGGAAGTTTAACCGAGAGGAAGGACGTGTGATCAACACTTCCAAATTGCCATTTATTGGGCTCAAAAGGGCATGTTGCTGCCCTCCACCATAAGCTTTGAGGGTAGAGATAAGGTCTTGATGGGAGTAAGCTGTGAATCTGAGAAGGACGCTGTCGTACGGGTTTGCTGGACCGTAGATTGGGGTGCGAAGGCCTCGAGTCCGTGGACAGTGCATTTTGTCTTGGGCACGGGATGTGCGGTATAAGCAACGGCGTTCGAGGAATGTTCGGAGCACACGGACTTGTCGGCGAGGAACGCGACACGGCCGGGCGCCTTTGTGTCAGGGTGTGGATGCGAGTACTTGATTTTTCGTGCCAAGTCCCACAATGGATTGTCATGTGTTTTCTTTGATGATGCTTCGATTCGTGAAATGACAGGTTTCATTGCGACATATAATAACAACAAAACGACTTATCGCTTTTGCGTCTTCTTGCGCTTTGGAGGACGCTTTTCCTCTTCATCAGTTTCGCTGTCGGATTCGGACGACAGGGACGAAGCGGAGGCATCGGCCGATATATCATCAAGGGCGGGCTCATCGTCGAGGACTTGCATATTATCCCAGATATCCTCGACCTCTTCTCGCTCGTCATCTCTCTCCCTTTCCCTCCTAGCTTTGCCCTCCGAGATTGCCTTGGAAATGTGATCGATACCGTCCCAAACGACGGCAGTTGGCGTGCCCTTGAGGTACTCCTTGTGTACGACTGTGCCGCGTTTTGTCTGGTTGCCAGTGGTGGTGGATAGTAAAGCAGGTGCGGAGTGGAGACGGATGTATCTATCGAGGGATACACTGGCGAAGTGTTCGCGAGCGAGAGGGGCGACCGATACCACAGCGCCTGTGATATCGCCATAACTGTACGTCGGTCGACCAGTGCGACAGTCTATGGCGTACACCTTGCAGCGTGCATCTGTCACGATAACTTGACTGGGGGAACATGTTAGCTGCGGAAGCTTGAAGAAGTCGTCAAGGGACGTACTGTTCATGCATCCCACACTGCACGTGCTTTACCCCTCCACCATCCTTGCACAACGTTGCCCAATCTTGCACTGGTCGATCTTGTACGCGGATATCGTAAAGACGAACCGCACCCGAGAGACTTCCGGTGACGATTATCTTGTGCGAGTCTTCCACGGCACCGTGTCGCAGGAACGTCAAGGACGTAACGTGCACCGGTTGTCGTAAGTCCAGGAAGTCATGTGGCACCTAAAAGAAAGGAGGCACACAGTTTAATTCGAAATAGTACACGTTACGTTGTGTAACGCTCAACAGCCGACGCACGTTTCGCGCCCTCCACACTTCTCCATGGAGCAGCTTGACCTTGTCTTTGCGACTTTTACGCTTCTTCTTTAACGCTTCCTCGGAAATCTCGATAGGTGCGCTAAAGGCGCGCTCGGCGTCCCAGACCGACAGGTCGACTTCGTCACCTCCATATGCAAAGTGTGTGGCTGAGGGTGAGAGTTGGAAATCTTTCAGGCGTGTTGGCAGCGATGTGGTTCTCAAGGGTGTGGAAGTTGAGAAGGGTTGGAGGGATAGTATACCTCGTGAAGTGCAGGTGTAGACGCCACTAGAGTTGGGAGGTATTTGAGTACCAACCTCTCCTTCGCGGGATCGTCAAGGGGATAGCTCACCTAGAGGACATCGCTAATCCGACAAACGCATCTTCCGACTTCTTGAATCGACTTTCTTTCCATTCGCTTTGCAGTTCTAGTTCATCCTTATCCGGGTCGATGAAGTATACCGCAGTCGATCCACTCGCCCGGGAAACTCCCAACTGCCCCAAACCATCTCAGATCACACGCAGGAAAAGTAAGCGAATGTAAGGAGCGTACCAGCATGCGTTCATCGGAGGACTTTCCGACCGCCATCCGCTGAACTGCCCCAGCAGAAGGGTTTTCAGTTACAGTCGTCACGTTCGCCGAAGCAGGTATCATGACTTTGCCCTTTCCCTTTCTCGGCAGCTCAAAATTAACGGCTTTGATACGCCCATTTTCGTCGCCTGTGAATACTCGTAATGGCATCGTGTCGCCCAAGGAGGAGTAGAGGAAAACTGAGGGGTTGACGGTTGTTTGGCGGTGTTTGGATGATGTGCGCACGTGAAAAGTCGCCGTAGAGTTCTCCGTCGATCGTAAACCTTTGGCCTTTTCCGCCGTCGTGGACGGTGACGAAAGATGGGGGATAATGAGAGAGGTACCAGGGTATCCGTTATGATCCTCTGTGGAAGATAGGAAAGGGAATCCACCATCGGATGCGGGCAAGATGGGGGGTTCCTTGGACCGGGTGTGTTTACAGATGATGAGAATAATCCGGATATGAAGGGGTGGGGGTCAGGTAGAGGTGAAGAGGCACTATGACATCGTCGTAACGTTGAAGGGCGTAGCGAGTGAAGTCGAAGCCATTCGTTGTAACGATGGCGGAGGTGTGCGTACACGGCAAGTCGCCGTCAAATCTCATTCGTGACCGACCACCACCGCCGCGGAAGAACCAGGTATCCCGCCCCACCGCCCAATTTCCCCAGCAACATGGCAGGAACCACCGAGAGCCTACTCAAAGAACTGGATCGTATCGAATTCCTCTCGTCACTCTATCCGACGAATGGACAGGGGAAAGCCAAGTCCCCACCTATGGGGACGTCCATTGACGGCCTATTGGAGTATTTACACCGCGCACGAGACGCAGTAGACAGAGGAGAGGATGTTGGTGATGTGTTTGAGGAGTTGAGTAAGAGGTTGGAGACGCAGAAGAAAGCGGTTGATGACCGACAGAAAGAGTTGCATGGGGCTTTGATTAAGTTTGGCAAAGGCGTTGACAAGGTATGTCCCCTAACCCATCTCGAACGATTGAGCACTGATTAAACCTTGGCTATCTGTCAAATTGCTGCGGATTGTGCATGCCACCGTAAATTCGGACTGGGACTTTATAGAAATTCACGAACCCCCTCCCCTCGTTCCCGCCTTTATTCAACACCCCTGCGGAACTCACAGCTCTCGAACGCGTAATCGGCACCCACCTTCTCCGCACAGGCGAATTCGATTCTGCGCAAATCTTTTTCAACGTAAGTCTCCCCAGCTTTCTTTCCTTTTCACATATTGACGGGAAAGGGAGGTACGATAGGAAAGCTCTATCGAAACACCCGAAGCGACGAGAGATGCATTTATTGAGATGCATGCGATTTTAGGGAGGTTGAGGGAAGGTGACATCCAACCTGCTCTAGCGTATGTCCTCCAACCATCACAACCCCCAGCTCACTCATCGAATTATTCGGACAGATGGGCAATAACAAACCGCGATTTTCTGCGCACCCGACACTCCACCCTCGAATTCGACCTCCACCGCTCGCACTTTATGCGTCTCGTCCAATCCTCACTTACGCCGTTCCACACGACCGCCATCCAATACTCCCGCCAGCACTTCCACACATTGTACACCCACCACCCACAAATTGTCCCGCAAGTCAACCGTCTCCTCGCCGCACTCGCATTCTCCCCGCGTCTCGCGTCGTCGCCGTACGCCGATCTGGCTGCGCCAAAGATACATACCGACCTTGAGCCGGCGTTTACGCGCGAGTATTGTGCGAGGATGGGGATGAGTAGACAGTTGCCTTTAAGGGTCGTTGGGGACATCGGGGGTAATGGCGCATTGGCGAGGATCGAGAAGAGTAAGAAGGTGATGAAGGATAAGCGGGGCGAGTGGGAGTTTGGAGATGAACTTTTGGTAATGCAATCCGTGCAGTCATTTTTCTTATTTTTGTCACTAACGGTGTTGCTTTGTAGGTGGAGATCCCTTTGCTCCCACAGAACCGATATCATTCAATATTCGCGTGCCCGGTGTCCAAGGAACAATCGACGGACAAGAACCCGCCAATGATGCTCACATGTGGCCATGTAATTGCAAAAGAGAGCATGACGCGGTTGACAAAGGGCGGAGGGTGAGCTGACGACGTTTGCATGGTCTTTTCGTGCCGAGCTGACGCATATACCTTACAGGAAAATCAAATGTCCGTATTGCCCTGTCGAGTCGAGTGGACAGCCTCTGCAAGTACACTTCTGATTTAGGTCACGTATGTTGGTTTGTGGTTTGGACTGGTTATGTACGATTAGGAGTTTCTACTACTTATGTGTGAAGACATCTCATGGGTGGGGGGATTACCGACGAGCGATGGAGCTTTTCCAAGTCTTGCTCTTCTCGAACCCGTTTCGCTGTCCGTCGTAATCTCTGAGGGTGGCCATGATTTCTTCTTTGGTGTTCATGACGAAGGGGCCGTATTGGAAGACGGGTTGGTTGAGCGGTGCGCCGGCGATCTGTGCCACAAAAAATCCCTGGTCAGCAAAATGTACTAGGGAATGGCGGAGGAGGGCGGACCAAGACGGCGCGGGCGGGTTCGTCAGATGAGAGTAGGACACCGGTTTGGTCCGACTCGGAGGAGAGGACGATGGTGTGATACGTGTCGACTGGGGTGTTGATGACGTTGATTTTGCCTTCAAGTGCTGTGTTATGGGAAAGTGAGACTTTGGCGGCTCAGCTACGACGGCGGAAGTGACATACTGTACAGAAACGCCGTCCACCCTTGCGCTGTAACACGCGCACAATTGAGCCACCGGAGCATTGCACGGATGAATGAGGTATGTAACGCACGAATATCCTGAAAGAACTCGGCCTTGGATCCCGGGTTCACCTGGTTGAACTTGACATCCAAATACCAGCATCCACCTAAATGCCGTACTGGCGACGTCACACCAAAACTAGTGCCCGAGATGACCTTGATTTCGGTGGGCCCCTGGGCACCCTGTGGGTATGCAGTGGGGATCTGGGACGCGAGGAGTTCTTGGTAGCTCGGTTGCTATGTAGTGGCATGTACAGCACGCGTGTTTAGACGTTTAAATTAACCTCGAGTGTTTGTTATGGGCTTACGGTCATTTTATCTGCTTTTGGAAGGTCGATCCAGAGTTGGAGACCGGTAGGATTTGGGAGACCTGGACCGTGGACGGGCACTAAAGCGATGTTTAGACGTTTGCGGTGTTAGGTCCGCCGGGTGTTGGAAATGATCTCAAGCGCGTGTCTAGACGTACTCTAGCAAGCCCGTCTTCGTAAATGCGCCCCCAAGGCATCGATATGGTAGGCTCACCTCGGCATGAATAACTGGAGATCACGTGAAAAGCGTGGCGAGATGCCCGTTCGCTCAGTACGGCACGGCAAGAACGGGTAAAGTCCAACTCACTCCCTTTCCCCTAGATTATCAAGAGATTGCATTCATGAGTGCGTTTGGTAGGCTTTTGGGGTTACGTACGGCAATCATCCATTGCAAGTCGCCTGGACCGATCGTCCCCTTGTGTCCGGCAGAATCTTCGTGTTGCACTGACCCATCGAGCATGTAAGTTACGGTCGCTTGGCCACGATGTGGGTGGTCAGGCTATGCGTGTCTCAGCGGCATGAGTGAATGTCCGATGGGGGGACGTACGAAGCCTGATCCGGGCTCGAGACTGTGCCGAGGCGGTGTCGATAAGATTAGAAATGGAATGTGCGGGTTTTTGGCTTGGCTTATGAACTCACTCGAAGTGGTCCAAGCTACGGGAAATAGGTTCAGAGGGGGTTTAGCTGGGGTGATCGGTTTGGGTTTGGGGGTTGGGATTTACATTAGGAAGGGGTCTAAGCGGTGCAGGTTCATGCTCCCGATGGAACGGCGTACTTTAGCGCCGTCGCCTTCAGCAGTTTCAAGCGCTTTGACAGTCTTGAGGACGGTGCGAGAGATGGACATTGATGATGCCAGGGTGGTGGTGGATGAGGTAGAAAGGTGCCGTGAGAGGGAGCGTATGAAGGATGTGGCGTGGAGTTGGGTGGATGCAAAAGAGGTAAAGTGTGAGATCATGATAGCAAGTGAGATCACTATGATAGCGGGTATTAGAGTGACCATTTCTTTGGAAGACTCGTGAGGCTGGCCTTGGTTTAAAATGGTCGTGCCGGGGGAGTTCCGAGGTCGGATGACAAATTCCCCGTTATTTCTGTCAACATTTCGTCATGTTGACCGGAACTGGATTTAGGCGTCCTACATTGACGATACGAGTGCTGTTGGGCGCCGATGTGAGTGGGGAGCGCGAAAGAGTGGTCGGCAGAGGACAGGGTGGCAAGGCACAGAAGATCGTCTTAGCATTTGCTCACGTGACGGTCGAAAATGCGTGTTTACTGCCAGGGCGGTGTACACAAAAAGTGCGCATCGAAGAGCACGACCCACCAGTATCGGAGGCTTTTCATTATCAAATTCGCCACTCTGCCACAAAGTTCGGTGTTGGGTGGCAAGAGGACTTCTTGGCAAAAGAACGGCGTGCATGAACACCGTTTCCAATCCCTTGTTTGGTAGCCAATAGACCCACATCAAGGGATCAACGATATCGAGGGATAGCTCACGGTTTATGCATGTTTCACTAGGGACAGATTATAGGTGAGGGGAGAGTTAAAGTGAGAGTCACACAACTCGCTACCGTCGATTGCGTGGGCATCCAAATTATCCGATAACATGCGATACGCGTGTCCTGCCAATCACCGGATGTGAGGTGGTTCTGGCTATCTCACGAACGAGCCTCCTTCCTTTGCGTTCTGCATTCGATGGAAGAAGAACGGGAAGCTCAAAGCGTGTGCCCCCACACCCTAGATTCGACCCAATTTGAACACTTGACCGTGGTCCGGGCCGCAGTTGTCCCGCTGGATTCCGCCGTGGATTAGAAAGGGGCATCCACGCCAACTTTGAGGAAACATGTCGAGTGGTCGTCAAAAGAAGCGCCGACTGCCCGGTATTACCGGTTCTCACGACTTGCTTATATAATCGTGACTGGATTCGACGGGGCACGTTTCTTGGAATTTCAAGACCACTGGCACACTATCAAGGAGTGAGAATTGGACGGCGTAATCTGACAGTACATCCCGTCGACCACAGCCA